>BRXY01000382.1:0-55407 GCA_030267945.1 Triparma strigata | reverse complement strand
GGGGGGGGGGGGGGGTGAAATGAAAGAATTAGTGAAGAGCGTCGTGATCTCGTAAACGTGCCTTTCTCACCTTGCCCTTGACGCTGTTGTCCTCGGAGGTGCTGTCGATAGCCTTCTTTCCCGGAGGCATGGACAAGTCGGGCTCGGGCCTCGCCCCCGGGGGACCTCCGGCGTTGCCCCAGCGGTCGTCGTCGTCCTCCTTGGCCTTCGGCTTCTTCATGTCGTCGTACAGATCCTCCGCCATCACCTCGGGCACCTCGATGCTGACCTCGTTGTCCTCGAAGTCCTCCTCAACGATGTCGTCCTCCTCCTTGGCCTTGGCTTTGGCCTTGGGCGCCTCGGCCTTCTTGGCCGCCGCCTTGGGCTCCTCCTTCGCGGAGGGCTTCCTCTTGTCCTTCTCCTTCTTGGCCCTCTCGGCCCTCCTCTTCTTCTCCTGCGACGAGCGAAGCGAGTCCAATGAAGATTGACAAAACGAGTTAAATTTGCGTGGCGGTGGTTCTGGCGTCGATATCTAGTCTGAAGCTCCTAGCGGAACCGGAGACGGAGGCAAAATTAACGCATTCCCAGCTCGTCGATTTGCTCCTCGCAGTTTCTCACCTTCTCGAACTTGGCCTTGTACTCGTTCATTAGGGGATGCTCCCAGATGCTCTCTCCGGTGTCCTCGTTCACGTAGTACGGGTAAACCTCGCCGTCCTCCTCGTCCTCGTGCTCGAGCATCTGCCACGGCGAGGGGAGGGCGCAGTTCAGGTACTCCTCGGCGATGTAAAAAAGGTCCTTGTCCAGCTCCTCGTCCATGCCTAGTTCAACTGCCGACTCGATTACAGCCTCGAGGGCCAAGTCGGACGACATCTTAGTGGGTTGTTTGGGGGGGGTTGGGGGATTATTTATTTTTTGTGGCTTTCGACGTCTGGGTTGAGTATTTAGTGTTTGGTGTGAGAAATGGCTGTTTATATCGGGGCAATTTTGTTTCCACGTGTTTGAGCCGAATCGGGGAAGGGAGAGTAGAATTGTTATATGGTTAATGGTAATAATCCCGAATCTTTGCGCTCACCGAATTGATGGAGTATGGAGTGCGTTGGTTGTGAGCAGAGAGTTTCCAGATACATTACAAATTTGACATTCTTCCTGATTTCTTCTTCCTCTTCCACGTCCAAGTCATCCATTCACAGACTTAGTAAGTTAATGCCCGGAGAAATCATCAAGGCGCGCTACAAAACCTACGGATGAGGGATAAGCGATATTCCCTTCCCCTTCCAACCTCCTTCTCTCAATTTGGACTCACCACTGCTTGCGGGTCCGCCATGCAAGCCATGGTCGCACAACAGAGTCACTAACCCCACCCAACCTGCTGCAGATATGCCAGCCGCCAAGAAATACGACCTCGTCCTGTACGGTGCCACCGGCTTCACGGGCACCCTCGCCGTGAAGTACCTCACCGCCCAGTATGGCAAATCCATCAACTGGGCCATTGCTGGTCGCTCCAAGGCGAAGCTCGAGAAGCTCTCCGCCGAGTTCGGCGGCGACTGCGACATCATCGTGTCCGACTCCATGGACGAGAAGGGCCTGACCGCCATGATCAAGAAGACCAAGGTCGTGGCCTCGGCCGCCGGGCCCTTCGCCAGGTACGGCACGCTCCTGGTCTCCCTCTGCGCCAAGATGGGCTGCGACTACTGCGACATCACTGGCGAGACGAACTGGGTGAGGGAAATGATTGCCCTCTACGACGACGTCGCCCGCGAAACCAAGGCCCGCATCGTCCACCACTGCGGCCACGATTCTGTCCCCTGGGACCTGTCCGCTTACCTCCTCGCGAACAAGCTCTCCGAAGAAAACAACGGCGAGAATGTCAAGAAGTTCGACTTCTACGACGACATCAAGTCGGCCCCCTCCGGCGGTACCCTCGAGACCGCCTTCGCCATCATGTTCGGCAAGGAGAAGGCCTACAAATTCACCGAGCAGAAGAAGCTCGGCTACGACGCCCTCCTCAAAACCCCCTCCGGCGCCAAGTCCGCCCACACCATGAAGTCCCGCAACGTCGACCTCCTCTCCCTCTCCTCGCACCCCTCCCTCCCCCACCGCTCCTTCTTCTTCATGGCCCCCGTGAACGCAAACGCCGTAAAACGCTCCAACGCCCTAAACGGCTATGGCAACTTAACCTACACCGAAGGCCAATCCTTCCCCAACATCTTCTCCACCATATGGTACATCCTCGGCTACGCCGTGTACGGTATATGCATCTACCTCCCCCCCCTCCGTTACCTCATGAGGAAGTTCATCCTCCCGAAACCTGGACAAGGGCCAAGCGAAGAGTACATGGATTCAGGGTACCTCCACGTCTTGGGAGTTGCGAAAGGAGAGAAAGGGACGATAGTCAAGTCGACTATGAGGTGAGATAGAAAGAGTGGGAGGGGGGGATATTAAGCAAAACACACAACAACAATCTCTCACACGTTTATAATATAATCGTTTCTCTCTTCCTTCTATCCCCTTTATCCTCTCTCAGTTTCAACGTCGACCCCGGTTACAAAGACACAGCCCGTATGTTAATCGAGAGTGCTCTATCATTAAGCCTTGAGGATGTGGATTGCAAGGTGGGAGTTTATACGCCTGGAGCGTGCCAGAAGGAGGTACTTTTGGAGAGGCTTTTGAAGACTGGGACGGAGTTTAAGTACCATTAGGGGAGAGGCTTTGAGGAAGTGAATTGTGGGGAGAGTCTTTTGAAATACCAAAGAGAAAAAATGACGAGGAAGACAACGACAAAGATGAGGACAATAAAGTAGAAGTAAAACTAAAACACAAACTATATATTCTACAAAAATGAAGCTACTGTCATTCCATTCTGCAGCTCCCCCGAACTTAAAACCCTATCCGACCTATTGCTAACCTGATGAGTGTTAGCGCGTTGTTGCGTTTTGGTGGTCACGATCAAGGATATGATGCATGCGAGCATCAAGGTGAAACCGCCACCAAGTCCTACGTAAAACGGGCCCAAACTATTGGTTGATTTGACCCCTAGGAAGCTGAAAATATATAACGACGACAGGATGGTTACAAGGACTAGAGCCAGCTGTAGGCGCTGCCACCAAGGCAGGGTGAGTGTCACCATGGCTGAGTAATCCATAGCCGTGACTTTTTGAACGCTCTCGGGCGCTGAATTATTGACCATTGAGATAATTGTGACGATAACAACGTAAATGGAAAGCCACAATGTCACGTCTGAGGTCAGATGGCATTGCCAAGAAAACCTGCCGGTTTCGAGGACACCTCTGCTGATGTAGCAAGTGCTGGCTTCGAATGAGAAGAACAGGATAGGGACCATACCAGCTGCACTCTTCACCAAACATGTGTGACATAGAAAATCCGACAGCTCTTGAGGTGGTAGTTGAGCTATCGAGTTGCGAAGTTTCAAGAAAAGTTTGAAACCTATAATCCAAAGTGGTATCATTGCGACGTTAGCAGCCACGCCGTGAAATTGTTCTTCCCGGTAATACCCAACAATAGTTCCAGTAACAGCGCTTATGGTGAGAGAGCCGAAATGGGAGTATAAGATTCTCGTGTAGAAAACATCAGTCCGCTTTGGTTTCATAAGAAATGCAATAGCCATCGAAAGCGCAGCAATTGGTATGAGCAAGCGCGTTACAACCCAGGATCGAAACAATGTAATGGCGAAATTGATGTAAACATATGCCAGCGTTGACGTGAGAATGAAGCTGATGAAAATGAATATCCACGAACACTCTTCAACCAAGATGTGCTCATTACCAGTCTCGTCCTCGCTCTGATTTCTTTCAGAAGAATTTGACATACGCTTCTGCGCATTAAGAACGAAAACCAGATCGAATACAAAGCAACCAAAAGCGGCGCCCATTCCAACGTGTCCAATGGCGCTAATGGTAGACTGGTTTGTCATCTCTTCGACACTCATCATTGAAAAGAGAAAAATACTGCACGTGAAAGTGACAAATGCCAGTAATCCCTGAAATCCTCGAACTAACCCAATTCCCTTTAAAGTGGCTATCTGTTCTATGGACAGAGTAAGTTCCTTTCTCCATTCGCTCCTTATGCTCCCACGAACACTTTCTAATCCCCACCACATTACGAGGTAGGAGGAAATATATGTAGAGCAACTAGCCCTATCACCGCACAACTCCAACATTTCATTTTCAACGATACATTTAGCTGTTCTGAAGGTCAGGAAGAGCATCGAACCTACTGTTTGAAGCCCGCCTTTGAATAAAGATTCAACTAAGAATGATTCTAAATCTACGTCTGGCAAGCTACTGACCAAAACTCGAAGCTTGAGTCCGAGATAAAAGACCAAAAGCCACGCTATAATACGTAAACAGTGAAGTCCTGCTACTCCAAGATTGTCTCTTCGGAGTTCTTCAACGATCCATGCAGTCTCGCCGACTAAAGCAAAGCAAAAAAACTGCAGCTTGAGAGATCTCATGTGGGCAGTAGAGTTGTCCCTTGGCCTGGAGAAGAACGCGAAAAGATATGGGACCACCATGTACGGCATAAGGAACCTTGTCAATGAAGTGAAGAACTCGTCATTGTAGAAAGTTCCAGAGACGCAAAGAATTGAATTAAGGATTGAAGTGATGAAACCGAGCATTACCCAAAACATAGAGACTTCTGTCAGCGGGTCAGAAGATTCCCGAGTATCAACAGCCGTTCCTTCTTCCTCTCGCTTCAGCTCTTGGCGGATAACACTGAAGTTCCACGCTGCAATTAGGAAGAGGCAGCCCCAACCAAGTAAAACCATACAAATCATGAAATGTCCTTCCGCCTCATTGTTAAAGTCGCCTTCGCTACCGTAGGCGCTTAGAAGGAACATTACGCATGCTGCAACAATTAAAAAGCCGAACGCTTGAAATTTTTCCTGCGCGTTCATGTTCATGCTAACGACCTTTTTTATTGAAACGACGTGCTTCTCAAGAATGTGTTTGGGAAATATTCCGCCGACAAGTTGGATTATCGTGAATGTAGCAACGAGTAATCCAAGGCCAGACTGCGAATAAAGTGTTCTGTTACAATCTTTATAGTTGGATTTGTTCCCTTCACATTGAATCGAAGAGAAAATGAGAAATGCAAGCTGAGCCAACCCAATCAACATCGCATCCTTGTAAACGTGTTTGATTATATAATCCGATAAATCCTTGTCGGGGAGATCGCCTACTTTAGAACGCACAATCATGGAGATATAAAGTATTACGCCGTAGAATAGTAACTTCAAACAGAATACAACCCCAGTGAATATGTCCGGGTATAGGATGAGTTCCACAAGTCGTGGGGTGACAGCACAAACCGAATACTGAGCGTAAAGAAACCATAGATATTTTCTGTCGTTGCGTCGTGGTTTGAGCACGAACGATATCGCCATTGCAGCAACGGCCAAAGGGAATATTGTATATTCCCAGAAATGATCAAACTTCTCTGCGTCGTTCAGGACAGCAGTTCGGATACTGATAATGGGAGGTAGCGATGTTATGGCGCACATAAGAGCAGAGTAGGAAGTAGCGGCCTCTGTGATGGGGCCAGCCACTACGACATTGGATTCGCTAACTCGTTCATCAGTGGTAGGGGACGGTTCTTCTAATTTATTTATTTTCTTAGACAGGGGATTTGCGATGTTATCGCTGTCAGCCGTTTGGTTTAAGGGAGTGCCGGCGCGCTCATCTAATGGAATATCTGGAGGGGGCTTCAACTCAAGCGCGCCAGATGATTTTGATGGCTGGCTCGATCCACTCCCTTCTTCTAAATTTTCCAATTGAGACTCCTCCGGTTGAGACTCCCCCACCCCGGGGACATTCATGGTAAGTGGAGAAAATATTCGGAGAACTAGGGGATCGGTGTTCAGACCGGATGTTATTTGCTTTTTAACCCTTACGAATAGCTGCAAAAGATTATGCGATAGGAAACGTGCTAAAGTTGTGTTGTTCTTATTACCAAATTTCTGGTGTTTAAAGGGGGAAATGAGGAGCAAAGAGGAGGATAATTAAAGTAGAAGGAAAACGATTTTTTTGAAAAACAACGCCTTTTTCTACTCCTCCTCTTCGATATGGAAAGGATCAACGTCACCCTTAGGCTTCCATACTTCCATCCCTTTCAATCCACTCCCATCCTTCCCCTCCACCCTCTCGAAGATCGGGTACGGAACTTCCCCCCCCGGATAAATCTCCTCCCCCGCCTCTTCATTAACCTTCTCCACCAACTCCTTACACAACATATTCCCTTTCTTAGCGTCACTAACCTTAACCCAATTACCTCTAGCACCAGGAACCTGACCTTTCACGTATATCAATTCCCTCCCTCTATCAACCTTAACAACCTCCAACATCTGCACAGTCCTAAACTCTCCACCCATCCTTCCAGGCATTTTCTTACCCTTCCATACCTTACCAGGATCCTGACACTGTCCAGTACTCCCTATGGCCCGGTGTACTTTTGACGCGCCGTGGGTTGCGGGCATACCTGAGAAGTTGTGACGTTTTATACCGCCTTGGAAACCTTTGCCGCGGGTTTTACCGCGGACGTCCACGAGCTGACCGGGGACGAATTGGAGAGAGGAGAGACGGGTTGAAGGGGCGATGGAGGTTGACGTGTGGAGGCGGAACTTAGGGGGGGAGAGAAGGGGGGGGGGGGGTTAGGGTTTGATAGTTCCGGTTGGAAGGGTGTGAAACCCCCCCCTTGCTGCCACACACACACATTCAAAAATGATGCTCTCACCTCATGAGTTTCCTCGGGAACGTATCCATCCTCGTACTGTTCAACTTCATACTCTTCCAACGTCTTTAAAGCCTTACCCCTCCATTCATCCCTATCAACGAAGCCCCCCACTCGAGTGATATCTGCCTTGGTGTATTTTTTAACTTTCTTACCACCCGCCGCGACCTGCACGGCAGTGTAGCCTTCGTTTTTAGGGGTTTTCTGTTGTAAAATGCGGTTGCGGTCGACGTGGAGGATGGTGCATGGGGTTAGGACACCCCATGAATCCCAGAGTTGAGTCATGCCGACTGTGAGGGAGGAGGAGGGGGATGAGGTTCAGGTGAGTGTCGGGTGAATCATTCGTGTGGAACGATGTTTTATATATTACCTTTAATTGCTACTAGACCGGGTCTACTACTACTCTTTCCTCTACTATGTGTTGATTGACGCCATGGTTCAGCCGGTTGGTTTATATCGATATTGGGTTTAGGCGATGGTGATGCAAGGAGAGTCCAAGTTGTCCGAGTACGGCTGGGGACGGGGCGGACACAAATCCCAATTTGTGTAACTATTTTCTTTGATAGAGACGCCTGTCTTGCGTTTTGATTGAATAGAATGGACAACATTGAACCGACTACTGTAATATTATCCAATATTTGAAGTGGTGTCCAATTATAATAAGATAAAACGATTACCAGAGACCCTGCCAGAGACTTGAGTCGAAAGAAAGCCACTTTTAGTGCCACTTTTAGTGCCACTTTTAGTGCCACTTTTAGTGCCACTTTTAGTGCCACTTTTAGTGCCACTTTTAGTAGGGCCTTGATCTCCGTCATTTTCATCGTCTTCTCCTTTTTATTAAATTTATCTTGCATAAAATCACACGCCGTTTTTATTCGTATTGTTATAAATTGTTGGTACGGCCTTATATATACTTATATTACAGCTTTAAAGTCTCGTTATCTTTTCACATCGAATGGCTGGACCTAAAGTATCAAATGTGTCTCAACAAAAGAAAGACACGGCTAGGCGTGTTACGGCTAGGGGTTCTACCAACACTACTACCAACACTTCTACCAACACTAGTAACACAAATATAGTATCGCCTAGTAACGCTAGCACTACTAAATCTAAATCTAATAAGTCACCTAATAATAATAATAATAATAATAATGCGTCCAAAAAGAAAAAGACAAACAAGGGCAAGGGCAAGTCTACGTCGTCCATGTCTCAGTCACTCAAATCTACCAGCATACAGATACCGCTCAACAGACTCTCGACCACTGATATCTTCAACCCTGGTATCACTGCTTCTGTCTCTCTGCCCCACACCCACCCTTCACACCCCAATTGCCTTCTGACCTCCCACATCTCCGGTCACCTGTTCCTCCACCACTCCCCCAAGTTCACCCCCACGCTCCTGATAAGCGGCACGTCGAAGACGTCCTTCAATAACATGGTGGTGTTGGAGAATCGCGTCTTCGCGTCTGCCCCTGGTTTCTTCATGGAGATAAACCTAAAGAGCCGCACCTACGAACAGATCACTCAACTGACGAAGTACCCCGTCCTACTGCAGGCTACGACGACTGTTACTCCGACCCCCAATTCCAGTTCCAGTTCCAGTTCCCCCGCTGAAGGGACTTCGACTACGGAGCCGACCCCCCTCGGTGACTCGTCCGCCTCCCAACCCTCCGTCCCCAAGCTCTACGTAACAAACTACAACAAAACCACAATCTACACCCTCCTCACCCCCCTCTCCCCCCTAACCCCCTCCAAGACCTTCACCACCCCCCTCCCCTCCTCCCACTACCTAACCTCAACCTCCCTCTCCCCCTCCCTCTTCACAACCTCCTCAACCTCCGGAACCCTAAACTTCTACACCCCCTCCGGCACCCTCTCCCGCCCCCGCTACACCCATAAATCGTCTTTAACCTCTCGAACAGGCCACACCTCCAACGCTTACATCACTGCGACGGTCGTGAAGGGAAACGTAATTTGGATAGCGGATACGAGAGGGTATATCACGGTTTTGAAAGGTGAGAGCGAATTGAAATCACATTGAGAGGAGAGGATTTAAGCGAGACCGAGATGAGAAAGGGCATGTTTACGAACCGTCTCGGCGCTCATCACAACATTCAATCATTCCAACTCCGTCGCTTTTTCGCTATTACCCCAAACCCCAAACCCCAAATCCCCTCATCTTAGACTTTGAATACGTCTCCGAAATTCTCCCCGGAAAACCCCTCCCATTCACCTGCGGTCTCCTCCTCGACTCCTCCGTAATCTTCTCCTCCTCCGAAGGCCTCCTCGTAAAAGTGTCCCTAAAAGGTTCCCAAATAATCTCAAAAAAATACCGTCCCTCCCGAACCTCCATAACCTCCCTAACCCCCCTCCCCACCGGTCTCCTAATCTGCGACTCCAACGCCTCCTTCTACATCCTAAAATCCTTGCAAAATTTAAATCAAGGTACCCGCTTACGCGTAAATCTCCCTAAAGGTTTCAGTACCTTCAACTCCGGTCACATAACGTATTTAACCGACTCCTCAACTCTCACAACCTCCGATATCTCCTCCTACGGTTCCTCAAAAATAACAATAAATTTAAACGAAGATACAAACATAAGTTCCGTAGACGGTAATAAATCCCACGTAGTATACTGCGGTGATTTCGGTGTCCGTGTCGGTACGATAAACGACGGTGATATAAATTGGGTTAGACATGATGATTTCGTAGCTGAAGCTTATAAAGTTAAATTGTTTAACGATATTCTTATTGTGTGTTATAAGGATAAAGACGTTGGGTGGTATAATTTAAAGGAAGGGGTTGAGGAAGTTAAGACGATGGAGTTTGAGGAATTTTGGGATGATGTTGCGGTTGCGAGCGAGGAGAAATGCGCGTTGAGGAATTATAATTGTGTAGTTGAAGTTGAAGGGGAGGATGTTAGGAGGTTGCCGATTACGGATTTAGTGCATTTTATGTATACGGGTGAAGAGAGTCTTTTGGTTGTTGGGGAGAGTAATGAGTTTGGGTTTTTTAAGGATGGGGAGGTTGATGAGTGGAGTAAGGAGGTTAAGGAGGGGGGGGTGGAAATGCCGGAGGAGTGGAGGGGGGTTAAGGATGGGGTTTGGGGAGGAGGGGAAGAGAAGGAGGGGGTCATTTGGATGGTGAGAATTAAGATTCGCGGATAAAAACACCGAAAAAACGTCAGAGTAGACTAGTACCCCGACGCAAGATGCAGCGCTTTCTTCACGACCACGGTCAATGTGATACAGAGCTCCTAATTGAACCTTGCAAAATTGATTCGCCGAAATGTTTGAGCGTACCGTCACAACCAATTGTCGAGTCCGTATAAAAATTTTCGGACAATTGATTTTCCTCTAACACCAAATAAATCAACACACACACAACACAGATGTTCAGGCAAATGTTCTGTAGGATCGATCTAAACAGTCCCATCCCAACAGAAGTACCCCACCGTCCAAAAGACTCAATGATCTCAAAGTCAAAGTCCCCTTCCACCTCCAAGAAGAGGAAAGCTTCAACCTTAGCGAATAAAAATTTTACTATGGTGCATAACTTTAGGGACGTCGTTGTTGCGGGGTGGAAGGGGGGAGAGCTTTGGGTCGTTGAGTGGAAGGGTGGGAAGGGGAGGGAGAGAGATATTTACGGTGCGGGCTAAGCGGCGACGAACTTTAACCTTTTTCATTTATAAAATATGGTTTTTAATTTTAGTTGTCGTTTTTTCGTTGTAAGGGGAAAGGGGAGGGGACTGTAAAAACGCGGGTAGCATTTTTAAGCAGGCTGACGGGACTGTGATGAAACTAACCAGGACGGGGTGCTCCGCCGGCCTAAGTAGCCCCCCCCCCCGCTCGGCTCAGCTTCGGCTCGCTTTGAAGATCTCTCTGAAATTTTTTGTGGTGTCGAGGGTGGTGAGATTGGCGCAACCAGCGAGGGATTTGATAGACTCGTCTGTCAACTTCCTGCAGCCGAAGATTCGAAGCGAGCTAAGCGAAGGAAGCAAGGCTAAGGCTTTGATCGACGAGTCAGTGAGCTTTTCGCAGTTTCGGACGTTGAGAGAGGAGAGGGAGGTACAGCCGAGGGCGAGGGCCTTGATCGATTCATCGGTGAGATGCTTGCATCGCGAGACGTCAAGCGACGTCAAAGTGCTGCAGTTGGCCGCGATCTCCCGGATCGACACGTCGGTGATAAATTTGCAGTCGGCGACATTGAGCGAGGTTAGGGATGGGCAATTGGCCGCGACGGCGTTCAGCGACTCGTCAGTGAGAAGCTTCCCGCAGTACGCGACGTTGAGGTTTCGAAGCGAGCGAGAGGCGATCGCTTTGATAGCCTCATCCGTTAGATTCCTGCAGCCCGAGACGTTGACCGAGGTGAGTGCACAGCCCCTGGCCACTGACTGCAACGCCTCATCGGTCAGATGCCCGCAACCCGAGACATCGAGCGATGTGAGCGAGGAGCATCCGCCTATGGCTTTGATAGACTCGTCGGTGAGTTCGGAGCACCCCGTGACGCTGATCGAAATCAACGACGAGGCGCGTCCCGCGAGTGCGGCCTTGAACGACTCGTCGGTCAGTGCAGGGCTGTCCGAGAGGTCGAGCAAGTTCAGCGGCGTGCCCGACTCGGGATCATCTGCATTTCTAAGCGACGCCATCCGAACGCTCCCTTGGCGAACAAAGCCGAAGACTGGTCGGGCAAAACTTAAGACCAAGACAGGCCTCAGCTGCATCGACTCGTCGTCGTCGTCGTCGTAGCTAACAAATGGCTGTGACTGCAATTTTTTGCCGAAATTTGTCCAAACTTTGATTGTTAGAGTCGAGGGACGCGACGCAGCTCTCCAGGTACCTTCACAGCATTGGTCAATTATCACGTATTAATAAAATCCCAAACTAATTTAGACGACCGTAGAAAGTAGAAAGCAGCATGCAAAACAAGATGTCGATACCTCGCTTTCTGATACCTTTCCTGGTCCTGCTGCAGACATGGTCGTTATCCTTTCAGTACCACCGAATCCCAACAAGACCTAAATACTCTATCAGACGGTGTAGGCCCACGTTCCTAAAATCAACGGACACAAGTATAACAGCAGAACTTCCCGCAGATTCTTCTGATGAAGATGCCCACTACCTCTCCCTCGCGCTCTCCCAAGCCCGCACCCCCCCTTTCGGTTCCACGTACCCCAACCCTCCCGTCGGCTGCGTGATAGTCTCCCCCTCCTCCGAAATCCTCGGCTCGGGCCACCATCCCGTCGCCGGCTGGCCTCACGCTGAAGTCTTCGCCCTCTTCCAAGTCGCAGGCAGGGTCGAAAGCGGAGAGTCGGCGGCCGTAAACGTCGCGGCCGGCAACCCCGGCCCAGAGGTGACGGGTCTTATGGAGGAATACAAGGAGGACGGCTCCTCGATGTTCAAGGGCTGCGCCGTGAATTCGACGGCTTACGTTACTCTTGAGCCTTGCTGTCATTTCGGCCGTACTCCGCCTTGCGCGGTGAGTCTTTTGGAGGCCGGCGTAAGCCGGGTTGTCGTCGGTTGCCGCGATCCCAATCCCAAGGTTGACGGTGGTGGCTTTAAGCTGTTGAGTGATGCTGGCGTTGAGGTTGTAATAGTCGACGATGAAGGTTGCGCCGCTGTGGCTGATAACTTCTTGAAGAGGATGAATTACATCGTGGAAGGGAAGATGCTGGGGGAGGAGGAGGAGAGGGGGGAGAAAATTAAAAAGGCGAAGGCGATGGCGGGGGAGCTAAAGCGAACTGGGGAGATCGCCACACTGTCCTTGGCGAAGGGGAAGGTGAGCGACGGCGAGCTGATTGTAGTGGCCCCATTGATCACGCTTTCATGTTTACAAACTCGTCGGATTCCTCCTCGGTTATTCGTTCGGCCTCTATCACTCTCACTTTATTACTAACTCCTCGCTTCGCTCTTCGCCTCGCCGCAGGTCTGGGGGGCCAAGTTCCTCGAGGAATTAGACAAGCTCCTTTGGGAGAACGACTTCGTCGTTGTTAGAGATGCAGGGGTCAAGAACAAGGAAGCGAAGGAGTACGGGAAGAAAATTGTTGAGGAAATGGTCGGCGTGAGGGTTGTCCAATGCGTGGGGCACACCATAACGCTTTACCGTCCAAAGTGACTTTAAAATAATGAAAAGCGTTTGCAGTCTTCTTTTACTTTCATTATGCATACTTGTATTCATATAATAATTCTTAAATCGTGACTTCTACGGTGGTGCTGGTGCTACTGCAGTAGTTGAATTTTTCCTCGCCGAAGATGATGTCTGCGATGATGCCTGCGATGATGCCTGCGATGATGCCTGCATATCATTCGCCTTATTATTCTTGGCCTTTTTATCATAATCCCACCTGGCAGCCCTTCTCGTCAGCATCCAATCGTACGTCCCCATCCCGACCCACAGCAAGTACACGTGAAAACAGAACAAAGTCGTAATGCTAGGCACGAAAATTGCGGACAAGCCCAAGCAACCCCACCACCCCGCCCAGCTGCCCTCCTCGCTAACGAACAGCATGTATACGCCGTATATCAGGTGGACGAGGTGAATTATTATACCGAGGGTCACCACGGCCAAGAATCGGCCGTAATTGCTGCTCCCGATGCATGTGTTGAGCCAAGAACAGTGGTGATCCAAGCCTGGGACCATCTTCTTGCATTGCCCGCAGTACCTGTGCTTATTGAAATGTGTTCGTTGTTAGCACATCGTACACAGCGCAACACCGCACAGTGCACCCCTAAAATAGGGCAGCCCTTTCACTTCTCACCTGTCCTCGAACTTTCTGCCCTTGATACACGGAAAGTCCAACCCGCCCACACTTGGATCGTGCAACCCAAGGTCGACGTATATCAAAATTCTCGTCAGGAGAATCGCCGCGTAAGTTATCAGCGGAACGGCGCCCAGCATCGATTCCTGCTCCATTCCCGCCTCTCCGGCCTCCTGGTCGCTCTTTCCGTCGATGTAGAAGCCGCAGAGGAAAATAGCAGTGATGCAAACCTCCCCGCTCATCAAGGCAACCTGATCTCGAGACCAGGGTTGTTGAAAGCCGTTGATTCTCAGACGAGGTGCGGGCATGGCTCTCAGTTATAAGTCTCCCCACCCCAACTAGCGCTACTATAATACTAAAAATCTATTTTCTACGGAGCCAAATCCTATTAATTGACACAAACAGCACCCCTCGCTTTTGATTGTAGAGCGCTCCAGCCCTGTCCAGCAAACCAAACCCAACGACCCGCACTCGCTTCGGGAATTTGACTGCTGCAATAGTCCCCTACTAAATGGTCCCCTACTAAACCCGAAACGCGCGAATCCACGGTTCGGTAAATTCTGCAAATTCCGAGTCACTATAAAGTATGTCAACAAATCGTGCTAGTATGTACTATCTGCGTACTAATCATTTATCAGTTTTCCCGGCCTATTTAAAACGAAGTACATCGGAGGGGGGTCTCTGATTGAATTCTCTCGGCGGACCGTCGCGCTACAAGGCGCCGTGTAATATTTCCGGCCGTCGGGCTGCCCGAATTCTTTACTTATCAAGCAAGCGGCCGAAGACACCTCTTTCTCCCGCTGGCCCTTTCCTGGCTGAAATAAAGTCTCTCCCGCGATTTTTTTGTAAATACCCAACCTCCGGCACGCCTGTACTGTATAAATCTTGCCTTCAGCCCCACGGAGCTAAGCCCGTCAACTCACAATGGAGCAGCAGGAGGGACAGAAACAAAATGACATCTCCGATACTCCCGACGAGTCCCAAGGCTCAGGGGTGAGGGGGGCTGAGAGCAGAAGGCTCTACACCACAGCCCAGAATGTAGCCTCCGGGCCTATTAGCAGGCCCGCGGGCAAGGTGCGGAAGAAATCGTCCGGAGGAAGGGAGAGTAAAAGGAGGAAGAGTGAACAGGCCTCGCAGGTGAGTGAGAATGAAGGACCCAAGCATACACCCTTCCAACCCAAACTGACGGCCGGCTATAAAAACACGCGACCCCCGCCCTTCCTCCCAACATGTATTCGCCAGCCCGTCATCTCGGAGCAGTCCCTGCGAACCAACAGCTCGGGCTCCAACACCTCCTCCCACCCGGGCTCCTCCTCTGCCACCGCCACCAACTCCCACTCTCAGCAGTCGTACCAACGACCCCGGTACCACGTTGAGAGGGCTCAGGTCATCACCAAGGAGCACCACATTAGAAGGATGTGCTCCGGCCTGGACATGAAGCAGGCGAACCCTCTGTCGTTGGTCCTGTGTCCCGTCACTTCGTCCACCTCTGCCTCCGCCTCGGCAGCCCCGAACAATAGTAACAACAATGCCTCAGCCTTCCGCTTAGCACTGTGCCCCTCCGCGCAATCGTCCGCGCAGAAACCCTCCCTGTCCACGTCGGACGTAACATTAGGTTTCGTTACGGGAGACAACTTCGAGTCTTGGCTCAAGTCCATAAAATCCGAGGCTGGTTACGGAGAGCTCGACGCCGTCGCGTACACGAAGGACGGTCGGCCCTACGTCAACCGACTCACTCTCTCCAAGGCCGGCTCCGACGAGAAAGTCTGCTTAGCCATGCTTCAGGAGTTCCGCACCGCCCTGTCGAACCCTCCTCGTGCTATCACAGACTCCACCAACTCGTCCAATCAGTCAAATTCTGACTTCAACAACTCCTCCTCCAACGACACCGACACATCCTCTTCCTCCTCTATCAAGCGCGACCCAAAGAATCCCTACGCTGGCTCCAATTCCGGGTCGGACAGCGCCGTCAACGACAACGACATTGTCGACTTCATCGCGGCCAGCAGCGGCGAGAGTGAGCAGAGTGAGCGCTCGACGACTCCCCAGGAAGAGAATAGCGAAGAGAACAATAGCAAAAGCGATGGCGACCACGATGAAGACGATGGAGTCCCAATCACCGACAACGACGTGGTGAACTTTTTGGCCGAAGAGGCTGACGATGATGATGAGGAGGATGACATGAAGCCCACCACTTCTGCCACCGCCATCTCATCGAAGCCGACATCCACCGCGACTGCCGCTTCCACTACGACCGTCGAGAACAGAAACACACAACAGCCCCAAACCATCGACCCTTATCTGGTCACCGCTCGCATCGACCTAGAGACGGCGTGGCGTGCCGCTTGGGCCTCCTCTTTCGGCTCCAACGAGCTCGTCCAACGAAGCACTTCGACCTACTCCCTGACCTCCGTCGGCAATAACGATTTGTCAAGCAATTCTGAAAGTAGCAGCACGAAGGGCGTGGCGGAAGGAGAGAAGGCGAAGGCAAACGACCGCTCGCCTAGCAAGGACAATTTGGGCAGTGTCGAGACATTCATGAAGTTCATGAAAGACAGCGATCAAGCGTTCGTCCTACTCTCTCCTCTCGGCCTCATCATGTCCTCAAACGCCGCGTTCACAAACCTCACGGGTTACAAACTCGTCGACGTTGAGCAAAAGAAAATCTCTGAGGTGCTCGGCGGAGCTGGCACCGACGAGGAGACCGAGCAGGTCATGTGGCAGAAGCCCTGCATCGTTGTCGACGGTAAAGTGAGTCCCACCACCGTGAAGTCAAAGATCTCGACCGTAACAACTCTCCTGCATTACGATCAGGCCAACGTTGCCTTTTTGAACGGCCTCCGCGCCTACAAAATAGGGACCGGAACGAGTTGCTACTGGGCCGTGTCGATGGAAAATAGAAGCAAGCTCAGCAGCAAAGCGTCGGAGAAGACGAAGAAGAGGAGAACGAGGGCTGCTGCTGGAGAAGAGGGGATTAAAATTTTGGCCGAGGTAATCTTGGTCTCGCTATGAAAAATTAAAACACAATATATACGACCTAATTTGAACACATTTTTTCCGCAAAAAACACACTTATCTCTTTCCGTTTATAATCATTTTATATGGCCTCATATAGGCCTCACTCTTTCTTATATTTCTCGTCCAGGTCCTTCAAAACGTTGTCGAACGTGGCGTCCCATTCCTCCGGTTTGTTATCTTCATGTTCCATCTCTCCCGCAGCCCCTGTGTTACCTCCCCCCTCACCCTCCTCGTCCCCCCCCTGCACGAAGTCCCTGACGAGGTCGGCCACGGCCTTGTCCTCGAAGACTTCCGCTATGCTCGCCATTTCCATCCCCCCTACCTCCTTCCCGCTGTTGAGCACCGGCATGTCCACGATGACGGTGTCGGTGTCGTGCGATTCGATCACGTCTCCGATTTTGGTGTCGACGCTAATGCCGTCTTCGATGGTCGACGTCGCGACCGCCAGGGCCGCCTCGGGGTCTTGGGCGGTGATGCAGCTCCTGGCCGCCTTCTTGTTCAGCCAAAGGAAGCGGGCCGTCCAACCGATGCTCCTGAGAACGTTGTAGGCGAAGAACACCTTCCAGACGTCGACCGGGGTGACGGTATTTCCCCTGAGCGCGAACTTCTTCACCCGCAGGAACGCCAGAGGCGCGAGGAAGAGGAATGAAGAGTAGATGCCGCTGAGGAAGCCCAGGTCCCTCATCCCGAGCATTATGCCCTCGGCGGCGCAGACTACGCCGTGGCAGGAGAAGGTCATGGCGACGACGGGGACGATTGTTCGGATTTGAGCCTGGACGGCCGGGTCGTTCGTGAACGCCCAGCTGAAGGGCGGGACGAGGGAGACGAGGCAGGACATTACGGCGCCGAAGATCCAGCCGGTCTTGATGAGCTTGCGGTTGTAGTTGATGAGGCTGCCCTTCTCCGAGCGGCTGTTGAGCTCCGGGACGAAGCTCTGGCCGGTGAGGGACAGGGAGTCGGCTATGGGCGTGAGGGTGTAGAAGATCGCTAGGATGATCTGCTGGCTGGCCATGCTGACGGGGTTCATGACGCTGCTGACGACGTGGGCCATTGCAACGTACGCGCTGATCCTTCCAACCTGGGTGAAAGTGACGGGCAGAAAGAACGGGAGGAAGTACTTGGCGTTTTGCTTCTTTAACTTGAGCATGTCGGTGACGCGGAGGGAGGAGGGGAGGAAGCCTCGGGTGGTAAAGGCTTCCTTCTTGGGGGCGACTGGCTTTGGGGGGGAGGCGGCCTTGGTGGTGTCGCTCTTCTTCACCCACTTGAGCATCTTTAATATCCCTCCGCCTCTGTCGCCCTTCCAGGTCAGCCACTTCCAGAACAGTCCCATGGCAGCGAACTGGCTGAATACCGTCGCCCACGCCGCCCCCGCCGCGCCGTTGAACAACGGCAGCGCACAGGGCACAAGCACAGCGTCGCAGAAGGCGTTCACCAGGGCGGCGGCGGCGAGCACGTAAAGGGGGCTCTTGATGTCTTTCAGTCCCAGGCACGCGGCCTGGGCGGATCCGATCACCACGGCGGCGGGCAGGCCGAGGGCGCGGATTCGGACGTACTTGAGGGCGGCGGTGAAGACGCGAGGGTCCACGGCCTCATTGCCGATTAGAGTTTTCAGGAGGGTGTGACTGCTCGCTAGGAGGAGGGTGCCAGCTATAGTGCCCACGAAGAGGGACATTTGAAGGGCGCTGACGAGGATTTTGCTGCAGCAATAGTAGTGGTGGGGTTGTGGGGGGTGTTGTTGTAAGTGTTGGTGTCGGTGTTGATGTCGGTGTTGGTGTGTTGTTCAGCTCGGAGCGCTGTGACTCACCTCGCATTGCTGTCGGCACCCTCAGTACTCTCCCCAGCGATCAAATTGGTCGTCGCCGTGAACATGAACGCCAGAAGCAGCGCCGAGTAATCAGTTATTGCGACGGCGGGGGAGAGGGCGGCCTGCTGGATTGTGCCGCAGAAAAGGCCAACTGCCGACGTGTCTATCAGCGAGAGGACGGGGCCACAGAGCCAGACACCCATGGCTGCGTTGTTGGGGTCGGAGGAGGCGAAGAGATGCGGGCGAATGGGCGGAGGATGAGTTATGAGCTCGCGAGGGCTGCGGAACGGAGCGGCTGTTCTGACATCTTGTTGCAGTACTTGGATGGAATTGCAACGTCTCACCTGGGACAGCGAACTTTACTATACTCCTAACGCTGTGCTTCTCCTCGACCGTCCTCTTGATTATGATGTCGCCGACGCTGACATCGCCGGGCGCTTGATTGTTGGCCTCATCGAGGACCCCAGGCCTCTCAACGGTGGCAAGGAGTAGTGAATTGGTTGTGATTCGGGGGGCAGTTTTAAACAAGGAGAATTTGACATTAGGAAGGACTGGCAGGAACCCCACGGCAGGACTGCTAAAGCAAGCGACGAGGAGCAGGAGAATGGATGCTTTCATTTAGTTGGAGCGGGGTCTATGGAACAGATGGATGGTTCAAAGGACGTCGTCAGAAAGCAGGCTTTTAGACGCTCAGCGACTTTAACTTGGTTGAATACGCGAATCTATGCGATATTTGATATGTAATACGATAATGAGTGGCAGTGAAACGCGGTGGGAGCGGTGGTGACGCTGTAGGGTGCGGGTTTGAGATAATGAAGGTCCTACGAAAAATAGCCAAGAAGTGTAAATACCAATGTTAAGGCCGCGCGCCCGCAAGGACCTGTCTTGAGCTAATGCGAGCACTCTCCTTGTCCGTAGTAGTGGATTATTCCCACGTTTTGCGGCTCAAGCTTCAAATTTCACAAAACGCTTTGCGACGGATCGCGACGGGATCGGTTTTCTAAAAAACCCTTATCTGGCCCAAATCGTATCATAGCTGTCGTATGTCATGTGACAGGGGGAGCTGTTCATCGTAAATTCGGCTTCGATCGAAATAAAGCGTCTCAAACGTGCGCGTTCTATTTGTTTAAGCACTCTATGATGGTCGGCTGTTCACGCAGGCTTTTCGTTATCCTTTTTCCGACCTCTCTGGTCCAATTCAACAGTCCAATTCACACTAACCCTTCGTACACTTCGTCCGTCGCCGCAGTGAACTGGTGTACTGGAACAGCCGTGAACACACCAGCATCCTTTCAGTACCAATACTTTTACCCTACATAAATAATAATGTCTTCGCCTCCTTCGTCGACAGGCTTTCGCCCGGCATGGCAGAAGGACGGAGGGTCCTTTCAGCCTCCGCCCGCCTCGGCGACCTCCTCCCTCACGCAGTCCCCCGGAGGCAGCGGCAAGAGCTCGAGCCAGAACTCCAAGTCCAGGGACCTCAAGAGCAGTAATGAGGAGGAGGACGTCAACGTTGGTGGGGCGGGGACTACTGCTGTCGCCGCTGACAGGAAGCAGAGGGGCGGCAGGAGCCTGGCGGATCTTGCCTCCAAGTCCCCCAACAAGCCTTCCCCTGGGAGCAGCAAGAGGGACAACAAGGGCAGCAACAAAGACGACCGGCGTGAGCGTGACGACAGGCGTGGCAAGTCTGAGAGGTCGGGGAGCGGCAATTATGAAGATAGGAATAGGGACAGAGAGAGGAGGAGCGACGACAGGCGAGAAAACAGGGACAGGGACAGGGACAGGGACAAGGACAAGGACAGGGACGACAGGAAAAGCGCCAAGGAAGACAAGAAAAACACCACCGACGGCAAGGACGACAAGGACGACAAACCCGCCGCCGCCTCCCAACCCGTTGCCCTGCTTGATGACAGCAACTTGCACGAGGTCAAGTACAGGTACAGTCGCGAAAACCTCTTGTCCCTGCGCTCTAAGGGCAGCTCGGAGTGTCCCGAGAGCATCAAGCACCTCGCGGGAATAAACCTCATTAACGAGAAGAAGTTCGAACCCTTTGAACCCGACGAGTCGTCCTCCTCCTCGTGGAACCAGGTCAAACCCAAGGGCGGTCGCGGCGGGAGGATGTCAAAGGATGAGGAAACTTTCGGCTCCGACGCCGTGAGCGACAACCGCAGGAACAACTCTTTCGGGGACAGGGACGACGAGAGGCGCTCTCGAAACTCCAGGAAGGAGGAATCCGGCGGCGGCGGCGGCCGCTGGGCCAGGGGCATGGCTCTGCCTCCCCCCGAGAAGAAGGAGCACAAGAGTAAGGGCAGGGACGGGGACGACCTGTGGGACGACGTGCCCAATAAGAAGGCCGACGCGGACTTCTCGGCTTTCGGGGACAACGGAGATGACGAAATGGGCGGCATGTCCGGGGGGAAGGGAGACTTCTTCGACTTCGGGGACATGTCCGCGGCCGCGGCAGAGTTCGAGAAGGAGAGGGAGGAGCTCAAGAAGAAGGATCCTCCCGCCCCTCCTCCCGCCAAGAAGACCTACGGCTCGGGAACCCGCGCGATTGCGGGCGACAACATCAACGTCTTCGAGGATAACGAGGACGAGGACAACGGCCTCTCCCCCGTGGCGGAGGACGGAGGAGACGCCAGCAGCAGGCTCATGAAGATGATCGGCGTCGGCGAGAAGGAGCCTGCGAAGGAGCCCGCTTGGGCCGTTCCTTCCAACCCGTGGAACTCGGGGGGAGGCGGCGGCACCGATCAGGCGGCGATAGAGGCCCAGGCGAAGCTCAAGGCCATGCAGCTCGCCGAGAACCAGCGCCAAGCGGAGGAGGAAGCGGAGGAGAGGAGGAGGCAGGAAGAGGCGCAGAAGGTCGCCCAGGCGGAGTACAAGGCGAAGGTTGAGGCCGTCCTCATGGAGCGCATCGTCAACATCCTCGAGAAGAACTGGGGCAAGGCCGAGATCGGCGCCATCCTCACCACCCTCCACACGGAGGACGAGAGGGTCCGCCCTCTCCTCCGCTCCATCGAGGAGCTCCGCGCCTTGCTACGAAGCCACGAGGCGAAGTGCAAGATCCAGAGTGACGGGTTCCAGGAGATCGTCCTGCTGATCCTCACGCCGGCCCAGGAGCACGCTTTCCGCCAGGCGAGGGAGGCGCAGCAGGCCCAGCGAGCCCAGCAGCAGCAACTCCAGCTGCAGCGCGCCGCGGCGTTGCAGCAGCAGCAGCAGCAGCAGCAAGCGATGCAGCAGCAGCAACAGCAGCAGAGGGGACCCGCCTCCGTTCCGTACAGCAAGACTTGGTACTACTCCGACCCCCACAACAATATCCAGGGACCTTTCGAGAACGCCGAGATGCGCCAGTGGTTCGAGGCGGGTTACTTTGAGGGCGATCTGCCGATAGCACCGACCCCCCAGGGCCCCTTCATCCCCTTGAGCAAGATCTTCCCCGATCCTCGACTGGCCTTCCAGGAGCAGCAGGCCGCGCCCTCCCCCCAGCCCGCCGCCCCCGTGAACGAGGAGGCCAGCAACGCGCTTAAGAACTTCCTGGGCGTCTCCCCTGGAAGCCCTCAGCAGCAGCAGCAGCAGGCCAGGGCCGCCGCCCAGGCGCAGGCGCAGGCAGACGTCGCTGCAGCCAAGGCTGAGAAGGAGAAGAAGAAGAAAGAGAAGAAGGAGAAGAAGCAGCAGGAACAGCAGCAGCAACAACAACAACAGCAGCAGCAGCAGCAGCAGTCGGCTGCGGCCCCGGCTCCCGCCACACCGACGCCCGCTCCCTGGTCCGGTGCCAAGCAGCAGCAGGGCAACAATGGCAAGTCGATGCAACAAATTCAGCAGGAGACTGCCAAGGCCGAAGCCGCTCAGGGGAAGCAAGGCGGAGGCAAGTCCGGCGGGGGCTGGGCCAACATCGCCAAGAGCGGCGGGGCTGGAAACCTTCCCGTCGCGCAACAGAAATCGGCGGTGGCGGCGCAACAGCAGAAACAGCAGCAGCAGCAGCAGCAAAAACCTCAACAGCAGCCGAAGCAGCAGCAACAAAAACAGCAGCAACAACAACAACAACAACAACAACAATCTAACGCCTCTAAAAAGAACACCGCCACCGCCGCCTTTGGCAAAGACGGTCAAATGTCCCCCGCCATGGAATCCTGGTGCAAGGATCAGCTCGTCAAGATCACCGGCGGCGACGACCTTACCCTCGTGACCTTCTGCAACACCCTCAACGACCCCCAAGAAATCAAGGGCTACCTCTCCGCCTACCTTGGCGCGAAGCCTGAAGGTGAGGCGCAGCGAGCAGTGCAGGGAGGAGCTGACAACGAGCGTTCATTGGCAATGCGATATGATATCCGTTCGTAATCTACCTACACTACTAGCTCCAGTCCCGAGAACGACGCCACAATCGTCCCAGCATTTCTAACATTAAACGCAATCCGCATCCTACTCGCTACGCTCATCGCAGTCACGGCTTTCGCCGACGCCTTCGTGTCGAAAAAATTCAACATCAAGGCGGGAGGCAAGCCCAAGGACGAGTGGGAGACCACCAGCAAGAAGGGGAAGAAGAAAGGAAAGAACAGGAACGTATAGGCAAGGTATAGGTGCTAACGCTAACTATTCAAGGAATTATTCAAGGGTGTGCGCGTTGTTGATGATGACTAAAAACATTGTCCCGCAAAGGGTATTTGAGCAAACATAAAAAAGGGTTCGATTTTTACGCTTTTTATGTTTTTCATGTCGTCTCTGCTTCCTCCTTGTTCAACACCGTCTTGAGAAAGTCTGCCGTCTTGACCTTGTCCTCTCCCCGCACGGCTAGGCACCCTTCCTTCCCGTCCAACTTTACTAAAAACACGACGTTCTCGTTGACCCTTCCTCCTTCGACGCCTTCTTCACCTTCGAATCCTGCGGGGGGAGTTAGTACTGAGTCAACGCGTTTGGACTTTTGAGCAACTGACGTTTCTTACCTCCTCCCTTGAACTGCGACGAGCAAAGCAAGTTGCATGGAAGGTTGTGTTTTTGGCGTTAAGAAAGGTGAACGGAGTTGGCAGCAAAAGTCGCAAATCGATATCCCTTCAAAACGTGTGCCCTCCCTCTCACCTCTCTGAAAACCCATTCTTCCAGTTCCCCCCCCATTCTCCCAATAACGAATTCGACGACGTTCCTCACGTCCCATTTGTCTTTCCCGAACCCTTCCAACACCCAATCGTACATTTCGCCGTCTCCTTTGAGCTTGCTCAAGAACCTATCCGACTTAACGTCGCCCAAGATATAACCGTCGTTCAATGACGACCTGTTCGTGAGAGTATTCAAACCTTCGTAAATTTTGTAAGTGCACTCTCTGGTCAATGGCGAAGGGTCGCTTTTGTCGCAATAGGTGACGGTCTGGTTGTGGGGGTTTATTTTGTAGGTGTGGGTTTTGTAGTTGTCGCGGGAATTTATTTCTGATACGGCTGACTGCAAGAGGGACGACGTTTTTTGCACTGTTTGGAGGTGGTTCAGATGGGCGAGAGGGAGGAGGGAGGGGGGAGGGGGGGAGTAGATGCGCAAGTGTGTCGCGGTGGTGTAGGCGTTGTAGTCGATGTGGAGGTTGGAAGGGGTTGTTGATAGAGCAGTAAGGAGGGAGGTCACGCAGGAGGTGGAGGCGGAGTCGTAATTGTAGCGCTGGGAAGAATAAACCATAGACCCGATCACCGTGTAAATATCGTAGAAGAGGTCGTAGAAGATGCAAATGTCGTCGCCTGTTCGCCTCAGCTTGGTGATCGACTTCGGGTTCGTGCAGAGGGGTATTCTCAGATCGGTTCGGGTTACGGTGTTGTTCTCGTTGAAGGTCATCAGGGAAAGATTGGGGGAATAGAGGAGCTCGAGGATCAAGGTGGAGGGCCTTAGGGAGGTGGAGTGGCGAATAGGACCGAATGTCCAAGCGAGGGGGTCAGGGTGCACGGGATTCAGCGTGGAGGTGGCAGGAATGCAAGGGTCACCCGTGGGAGTGAATTCAGGGATTAGGGTTGAGACGTGGGATGAGGTGAAGACATAGACTCGTGAAGAGAGATCCACGCAGCAAAATTCGGCATCGGGGAAGGGTATCGAGCCGATGCTAGTCACAGACGTTGTAGAGAAGGTAGCGACTGTTAGTGTCGGAGTGTTATTGGGATCGGAGGGATCGGAGGGATCAGAGGGATCAGCAGGTGTTATATAAGCGCACGTTGGACTTGATGCAGGGCCTGATATGTTCAGTGAGGTCAAATTTGGTGGGAGAGGGAGGTAGCACACCGTGTGCGGCTTTGAAGCGTCCATGCCTGTCAGGGTTCTATGTGTGAAAGGAGAGCTGCCACCGGTATCGTTATCGTATGTTAGCTTTGGTAGAAGGGCTGGTTTTAGTGTGGTTGGTGGCGATACTGGTGGTGTTATAATGTGTGTGCGTGTATGTAGTAATGATGGATGGGTTTACGAATGTACGTCTGGGAAGTAATATCAAGGGCAAAGTGGTGATTTGACTGTGAAATATGACTGTGAAATAAAAAGGAAGTTTGTGAGAATCAAAATCGAACAAGAAAAAAAGCGATGCGAAATAAAAGAAGAATTGTTCATTTATTTCTTCCACTTTGGATTCAGCAGATGAACTTCCCCCCCGGCGCTCGCCGCCACCCTAAACCCATAACCCTCGTCATCCTTCTCCACGCATATTGCCCCCGCATCCTCCCCGACAATCCCTCTGTTGACCGCCGTGATCTCCCCCCCCTTGACCCCTTCGTTCCCTCCCCCAACGTCAAATAACGACAAGCCCCCGGTCCTGTCCCCCCCCGATATAACGTAAGTCCTCCCCCCAACGACGGGAGAATAAAAATGAGGATGGTGAATCTGTCTCTTCCCGCACCCGCTCGCGAAAGTGTGCCCTCTCAGGCACGTCGTCGGCTCCTTCGACGATCTCAAATCCCACAGTTTAATAGTGTCTGAGCAGCTTCCCGCCGTCATGAAAACGTGGTCCGGTAAGGAGCCGTCCGCGAAGACGACCGAGTGGGGTTTATCGTGCGCGTCGGCCAATTCGATCGAGGGTTTCGATTGACCTTCGGGCGTTCGGAAGTCGCTTATTGACACGGTTCCGTCGTCGCTGGCCGCGCCTATTATGGTTCTGTTCTTGCGGCTGAAGGAGACGGATTTTACGGTCTTCGTGTGGTAGGTCCCTCGCCAGGTAACGGAGACTTTCGTGGTTCCAGTTACGGAAGTCACGGCTACGGATTTGTCTTTTGAGCCGGTGGCGATGCGGAACGCGGAGGGGGACGTCGATGAGGACCTCTCGACGTCCATGCTGAAGATTCCGGATTTGTTGTGGATGTTGGGGGCCTTGAAGAGTTCGACGGGTTGGGAGTTTTGGAGTTTGTTGAGGTTCCAGAGGCGGAGGATGCCGTCGTTGGCCGTCGTTAGGAGGTGAAGGGGGAGACTTTTGAGGGGGAGAAAATGGGCTGCGGACAGCCAGTTGTTCGAGGCTGGAGGGGTTGGGAGGAGTTAGCGGACGATTGACTAATGCGTTTTGTTGGGGCTGGCTTGGTCTGTCTCACCTCTCCAACTCCACCCGTCTTTGCTTTCCTTCCCTTCCCCCTCCCCCCCCCCCTCCTCTAACCCCCAAACATCCACGTACCCCCCATGCCCTCCCCCAACAATAACCTTCCTCTCCCTCTCGAACCCCAAAGTATAAACCCTGCTCGGAGCGAAGTGAAGTGAAGTGAAGCGAAGCGAAGCAAAGCGACGAGTTAATATCCAAGCACTTTCGTTTCGTCGAGCGTGATCTTTCTCACCTCTTCAAATTAACGCTGGGCAGCAGCACGCTCGTCTTCGCATCCTTCGGGAAATGCCCAGGTTTCCTCACACTCGCCAAGCTAGGAACTCCCCCACACTCCTCCTTAAAAAACCACCAATCATCGATTTTATTATTATTATTGGCCTTGCCTTCGTCGTTTGAAGGCTTGGGAGTCTCCGAGGAGAGTTCGTACTTTTCGATGTTGTCGTCGTTGAAGACGATGTGATTTTCGTCGACTTCCTCTTCTTCGAACACGACGGCCGAAGAAGCTCCAATTACATTCGAGGTAGCATAGTCAACGGCCTTGATGCCTTTTATTCTGCTACTAGATCGTCCACCTTTTGTTAGGGTTTTCTCTTTGACGGTAGGTTTTTTCTTCCTAGTTAGATTTGAAGATGATTTTTTGGGGATAATTGAAGAATCTAAACCGATCGATTTCAGGTAGGCTGAGTTGCGGGCTATGCGGTCTAGGCGAGCTTGTTCGTAGGAGGAAATTTTTTGGGAGGATTCTGAGACGAGACGAGTTAGCAATGAAGTGGCAGAATATGATGATGCGTCCCCAACGAGGAGCGAAGCGAAGACATTTGTGCAGATGAAATCGTGTCCGGCTGACTTTATCCCCAGCTCGCTCCATAACCGCATTCCCAAACTCACCTAAAGTTTCTTTGTTCTGCGCTTTGAGTTTCTCGATCTTCGCCATGGCCAGTTCCGCTGGGGTGGGGTCCAATGATTTTGAGGTTAAGGAGTGGAGGGTTTTGTAGTGGGACCAATAGTGACCGCACGCATACATCGGGACGGATTGGCGCATTAGCTTGGTGGCGAGCGTGGTGTAGGTTAGGTTTGGAGGATAGGATTTTATGAGGGTAAGGATTTTCTCGTCTTCTTCGTGTTCCTCTTTTTCGTGTTCGGCTTCGTCTTCAACTTCATCTTCTGCGTCTTCGTCCTCTACGTCTTCCTCGTCACGTTCCTCCTTGACATTTTCCTCTTTGACTGCCAGCTCCCTCTTCTCCTTCTTCTCCTTCTCGGCCTTGGCGGCAGCTGCATCTGCCTGAGCCTGCGCCTGCGCCTTCGCGCACTCCTCATCAACTTGCTCATCCTCCTTCACCTTCTTCTCTTTCTTAACCCTCTTCCCCCCCCCCTCCCCACCCGGCGTCAACGTAACCCTCCTACTCTTCTTCGCCTTGACTTCCTCCTCCTTCCCCTCTTTCAGTTGCTTCTCCTCCTCCTTATTATTCTCTTTAGATGGTTTCCCCACTCCCCACATATCCATTAATTTACCGGAGCCGACTACTGCATTCTTCGTCGATTTTGACTTCATTTTCTTGGGAACGACGGGAGAGGAAGGCTGGGGAGGGCATCTCACGCCGGTAAAAAAGGAAGCGAGGGAAGATTGCATCGCAAAGGGAAATTAGTTCCTTTCGGGCGGAATGTGGAGGAACAATATCACTTTGCGGGAAAGTATTTGTGTATTCCAAGAATGAGAGTAGTGTCAATGTGATTATTGATCGTTAAAATCCCACTCTCAGTCAACACAGACGTCTGTGGCGAGAGAGAGTCAGCTTTGAGATAGCGAATGCCGGCGGAGGGAAAGAACTAGCAACTTTTTCAACAAATAGTTGTCCAGCGCCAAGGTATCCTTTTTGAATACGCTTGTTGCATATTTCAGTAAGTATTAGACATTTGCGCACCTGTAACCTTGATTTAAGCGTAAAAAAATTGTTTGCAAATCTCTGTTAGAAATTTGTACAGTGATCCCCAACCATGGAAAACTTAGCCAATCCTCAGGACATTCAATTTTTGGTTAGTTTCCATCCTCCTCGCGTACCGATCCCCATTTCCAACATACGAGTCCTCTCCAACATCTTCCAAGGACCCCCACGCACAAACGTTCACCTCCAAAAATGCGCGTTCATTCCACAAGGCCCCTCTGCGGCCCATCCGTTGGCCCCGCCCCAGACAGTCGCGTATTGGTTAATTGTGTGTCTCCTCGATATATCCGTCGCTCAGCGGTGTACACACGGGCCGTGCGTAAATACTTGGTGGCTCGTGCCAACCTGTAATACGCTCCACGCGTAGTGCTCAATATAAATTGCCCACCGGACCTCAGGAGCCGCAGAGAACGTCTAAGGCCAGTTGTCCACCTGTTAGCTAAGCCCGCGCTTCGAACGCCCGCGTACCAAAATAGGCGGCCCCACTGCGACGCCAACGTCGAAACAAACCAGCAAAGTCTAACCCTCCCATTTTCCAATCCACAGCTGAGAACGACGCAAGTCCGGAGCCTTATATAATCCCCAAACAAACAAACTAATAAATCAAGATGGCCCCTGCCCCTAAGAAAACCAAGAAGAACTCCGAGAACACCAACTCTCGTCTCAAGCTCGTCATGAAGTCCGGAAAGGCCGCCCTCGGCTACAAGGCCACCCTCAAGAACCTCCGTTCCAGCAAGGCCAAGCTCATTCTCATCTCCTCCAACTGCCCCCCCCTCCGCAAGTCCTCCCTCGAGTACTACGCGATGCTTGCCAAGTGCAACGTCAACCACTACTCCGGCTCCAACGTCGAGCTCGGAACCGCCTGCGGAAAGTTCTTCAACGTCTCCACCCTCTGCATCCTCGACCAGGGAGACTCTGACATCCTCACCGCCAAGGCCGATTAAACAAAAATATGATCAGAATTGACTAATGTTGATAAAAGAAAAACGTGCCGAGCAGTATTCATTTAATTTATTTCTCCTTTTTTTATTCATCGTCATCATTATAATCACCATTACCACCATTACCATCATCGAAAACGTCGTCCTCCTCCAAAAAGCCGCTCCCCAAATTCCCCACTTCGTCCTCCTCCAAAACCCTGACACAAAAGTCGATCCCCCCCTCCCCCTCTCCCACATCATCCCAGACCTTAACCCCCCCAACCCTCACGACCTGCCTATCGTCGTCCCACAAAACTCCGTTCATGCTGTCCATAAAAAACTTGATCAAATTGTCTAAATCCATCCCTCCCCCCGTGACTCTATTATCATCGTACTCCGCGCTGTAGTGAGATGGGCGGGGTGGGGGGCGGAGCGTTAGAATAAAGTCGCTGTAACAACAACTACAAACCCGTTCGAAGCATTCCCCATTATCACATTTCCAACTCGACCTCGTCAAACTACTACACTGCTGTTGCTGCTGTCGCTCACCTGTAACCCTTCACCTTCAATCGCCCCGGCCCGGCCCGATTCGCCACGTAATGCGACCTCGGCCGTCTCAGCCTAAACACCAGCTTCAAATCAATAACCTTGCCCCCAAACAAACTGATGGGACGCAAGTCTTCTCCGCTTTCTGTGTAGGCCATCCTCCAGTCGCCATAATTTTCCATCCCTTCGATGACGGAGTCTTTTAGGGAGGCCTGGGGCTTCGCGGAGGGGTTGTAGACGAAGCCCTTGGAAGTGCGATGGCGGTTCAAGGGGACGGGACGGCCGGAGACTGAGCCGACGATCTTAGAGGAGGTCATCAACCAGGGGGAGGGGGTCAAGGTGTTGGAGGTTATGAGCGGGGAGATCGTGTACCGGACGTCTTTTACGGGAGGGGGGCGGGCGGAGAGGGAGGAGATGATGGGATGTGTTTGGGGGGAGCCACCTCCGCAGCAGGGGACATGAGGAGAGGGAAGGAGGAACGAAGAGAGCAGCGGCAGGTTGAGCAGGAGCAGAAGGGGGAGCGCAGAGTAGATCATTTGGCTGAGTGTAGTGCGGTCGAAGGAAGGGCAATAATTCAGTGGAAATGTCCAAAAAGAGGGGTTATAGGTCGGCAGCAGCAATCGAAGCAATCAGTCTCAAATCGAAGTTCCGACGGCTCTGTGCTTGGTTTGCACCGGAGCGGTAAGAGTGATACTTATACGTCGGGGTTATCGTTGGTCTACGCTGAGCTGATAAATGAATAGAGTCAATAATTTTTTTGATCTGCTCTTTTCAACACCATCCAAAAACTCGACCACTGGATTTGAGGTCACCTTAAGTAACATCAACAAATCAATCAAAATGGTTAGTCCGCGCGGCCAAAAATGTCTCCGATCAGCTCTCATTGTGCACAGGCGACGATTTAGAGTACGCTTGCTTTCGCCGCGGTGCCGGAAATATTGAAAACCACTGCCATATCTGTGCAGCCACGTCCGTCCGTTCACGGTCAACATTTGATGACCCATAATACTTTTTCGGAGCGCTCCCCCGATCTGCTGAGTTCGTGAAGGCTCTGTCGCCACCATCTAAAGCCGCACAGGAATTTTAGCCCCGAACCGCATTCCACTTTGCGCACTATGGCACCTCAAAAGTTTTGTCGTTTTTGTGGCCGTCGTCCAACCCCACCAAAAACACAATTTATCCACCAATTCGCGTCTCTAACCTTCGTACCTCCACAGGGAAAAGAGAAAGGTGAATATACGACTTCCGCGAGAGCCGCAAAGAATACGCCTCGCCGCCGATGAACTGTTCATATGCAAGCAAATTGCCATATCCTACAGCCGACACCGATCCCACCAGTAAACTCCCTCTTTGCCCCCCCCCATCCCGCCCGCTAACCGCCTCCCCAACCCCACGCTCCCCCCCCCCACGCCCCCCCCACCACTGCAGTGCACATCAACCTCGTCGTCATCGGCCACGTCGATGCCGGAAAGTCCACCACCACCGGACACTTGATTTACAAGTGCGGAGGTATCGACAAGCGTACCATCGAGAAGTTCGAGAAGGAGGCCGCCGAGCTCGGAAAGGGATCCTTCAAGTACGCTTGGGTCCTTGACAACCTTAAGGCCGAGCGCGAGCGTGGTATCACCATCGACATCGCCCTCTGGAAGTTCGAGTCCCCCAAGTACTCCTTCACCGTCATCGACGCCCCTGGACACCGTGATTTCATCAAGAACATGATCACCGGAACCTCCCAGGCCGATGTTGCCGTCCTCGTCATCGACTCCTCCCAAGGAGGATTCGAGGCCGGTATCTCCAAGGACGGACAGACCCGTGAGCACGCCCTCCTCGCCTTCACCCTCGGTGTCAAGCAGATGATCGTCTGCATGAACAAGATGGACGACAAGACCGTCAACTACGACCAGAAGAGGTACGACGAGATCAAGGGAGAGGTCGGCGCCTACCTCAAGAAGGTCGGATACAAGCCCATGAAGATCCCCTTCGTCCCCATCTCCGGATGGTCCGGAGACAACATGATCGACAGGTCTGACAACATGAAATGGTACAAGGGACCCTACCTCCTTGAGGCCCTCGACAGTGTCAACGCCCCCAAGAGGCCCACCGACAAGGCCCTCCGCCTTCCCCTTCAGGATGTCTACAAGATCGGAGGAATCGGCACTGTGCCCGTCGGCCGTGTCGAGACCGGAGTCCTCAAGCCCGGCATGGTTGTCCAGTTCGCCCCCGCCGGAGTCCAGACTGAGGTCAAGTCCGTCGAGATGCACCACGAGTCCCTCCCCGAGGCCGTCCCCGGAGACAACGTCGGATTCAACGTCAAGAACGTTGCCGTCAAGGACCTCAGGCGCGGATTCGTCGCCTCCGACTCCAAGAAGAACCCCGCCTTCGGAGCCAAGACCTTCGATGCCCAGGTCATCGTCATGAACCACCCCGGACAGATCGGAAACGGATACTCCCCCGTCCTCGATTGCCACACCGCCCACGTCGCCTGCAAGTTCCAGCTCATCAAGGAGAAGATGGACAGGCGTTCCGGAAAGGTCCTCGAGGCCAACCCCAAGTTCGTCAAGGCCGGAGATGCCTGCATCGTCGAGCTCGCCCCCTCCAAGCCCATGTGCGTCGAGTCCTTCACTGAGTTCCCCCCCCTCGGCCGTTTCGCCGTCAGGGACATGAGGCAGACCGTCGCCGTCGGTGTCATCAAGAGTGTTATCTTCAACACTGAAGTCAAGAAGAAGTAAGCGGTGTATTCTTGCTTTTACAAGGCTAGGGTGAATCTAATTTGAGAGAATTTGAAGTTTAAACTACTATTTTTATTGCTATTATTTTATTTGAGGGAGCGAAGCGAGGCTGAGGACGGAAAGGGAAGCGACCCCAAAGCCATTTTTATTTTATTTTTTCTTCAAACTACTGCTCAACATCTATTTCTTGAGAACATCAAACATTAACCGAGCCCTCTTATACACTTTCCTCTTCATCTTCCCCCCACAGGCGTCGAAATTGTGCCCGTCGTATTTCACCTCCTCCTTCTCCTCACCCTTCTCCTCGCCCCCCCCCTCACCCCCCTCCCCACCGCCCTCAGCCCCCTCCGTCTTCTCCCACTCCTTGTACGCTTCGATCAACTTCCCCGCCTCCTCCAACTTCTGCTCCTTCGCCTTCTCCCCCAGCCCGACCGAGTACTCCAGCAGCGCCTTGAACGTGCTCTTGTTCACCAGAGAGTCGTTGTACATGTGACGGAGGAGCCAGGACTGAGTGTTCTTGTTGAACTTCCAGGGGGAGGGCTCCCCCTTCTTGTGCAGGGCCCAGGTCACCAAGTAGTTGGAGGCTTCGGAGGGGTCCTTGGTGTGTTTGTTGGGCTCCCTCCTCTTCTTCTTCTTCTGGGGGGGCGGGGTGGAGGCCTCGCCGTCGGGATCATTGGAACCTTTAGCGACCATCGCGTCGTCGCCAGCGGAACCCTCCGTGGAGCGCTTCATGGCGCTGGCCTTGAGGATGTGCTTCGCGACGTTCTTCTTCTTGTGGACGGGGTTGGGGGCGTTGCGCTTTGGCATGATAAGATGAAGATGAAAGCTTCGATGGAAGGATGAAGTGTCGTCTGTGGGGCTAAGGGGGAGGGTTAGATATTTTGCCGTGGATCTACTGCGTGCCTGACAATTGCTGCGGTGCTGCGGGCTCAAGAATATTAGGGCTGCTGCAGCCCCGCTGCCTGCTGCAGCTTGCTCTGCTTGACCTTTCCACGAGACCACTCCAGTCCCGCTCGATTGTTTTCGTTTAATAACGCATAATTCGGTATTTTGTTCCGTCCCAGCGGGCTTACAGTAAGAGTAGTATTTCAGTGCTACTGTTTGAATTTGGTCGCGTTTGCCTTAGTAAAGCAGGGGCCTGTTTTTCTTTCTTACCATCCATGGTGAATTTTGCTGGAAGTGAATTTCTCGATTGTTGTTGTGAAACGTAAGTTCTTTGCCTGTGGTATTTCTGTATCGATAAATGTAACACATTAACATAAGTAGAAACATTGTAATACTCCTCTATCGGGTCGTAGCTTGCTCCATCACCGCTCCATCACCACTCAGCCCGGCCCCACCTCTCACACCTTTTTAACCCTTCGAAATTCTCCCCACAGCGCTGACAACCATGAGCAAGCCCTCATCTAAGTCCAATAGCCGCGATCGTGTCCAAGTCGACAAAGGGTCCGGCATAGAGTTCACCCAATCCCGCTCGGTGGAGGTCTCCTCCACGTTCGAAGAAATGGGCCTAAAACCCAACCTCCTCAAGGGCATCTACGCGTACGGTTTCGAGAAGCCCTCGGCCATCCAGCAGCGTGCGATCAGGCCTATCGTTAGGGGTCTCGACTGCATCGCCCAGAGTCAGTCCGGAACCGGCAAGACGGCCGTCTTCAGTATTAGCAGTTTGCAGATTGTGAACGAGCAGCTCAATGAGACTCAGGTGCTGATCATAAGCCCCACCAGGGAGCTGGCGGAGCAGACGAACAAGGTTTTGGGAGCTATTGGGGATTTCATGTCCGTCCGCTGCCACGGGTGCATCGGGGGCAAGTCTGTCGGGCTCGATTTGAAGGCCTTGGACGCAGGGGTGCAAATTGTTAGCGGAACGCCGGGGAGAATATTCGACATGATCAGGAGGCAGAATTTGAGGACGGCGAAGATCAAGACCCTCATCATCGACGAGGCGGACGAGATGCTCTCCCGCGGCTTCAAGGAGCAGATCTACGATATCTACAGGTTCCTTCCGGCTTCGACGCAGGTTGTGCTGGTGTCTGCGACTTTGCCCTCCGACGTCTTGGACATGACGAGGCGCTTCATGAACGACCCCGTTCGAGTCCTCGTCAAGCGCGACGAGCTCACCCTCGACGGCATCCGCCAGTTCTTCGTCAACGTCGAGCAGGAGGAGTGGAAGTTCGACACCCTTGTCGACCTCTACGACACCCTCACAATCACCCAGGCCGTCATCTTCTGCAACACCAAGCAGAAGGTCGACTGGCTGACCAAGAAAATGAAGGACGCCAACTTCACCGTCAGCGCCATGCACGGCTCCCTGACCCAGCAGGAGAGAGACGCCACCATGAGCGACTTCCGCTCAGGCTCCTCCAGAGTCCTCATCGCCACCGACCTCTGGGGCCGCGGCATCGATGTCCAGCAGGTCTCCCTCGTCATATGCTACGACCTCCCGACAAACAGGGAACTCTACATTCACCGCATCGGCCGCTCAGGACGTTTCGGAAGGAAGGGCGTAGCCATCAACTTCGTCAAGAGCGACGAGACCCAAGTGCTGACAGACATCGAGAACTTCTACTCGACAGAAGTTGCCGAGATGCCAGCGAACGTTTCGGATTTGCTTTAAGTAGAATATTGCGCTTGTGTGCTTTTGTTGTAAATCACTCTCTGCTTTAATATTTATAATTCTCAACTCTCTCTCTCTCTCTCTCTCTCTCTTATAATTATTCGCCCCCACTCCCGTCACCTTCGCCTTAACTATTCTCCTCCTCCATCCTGTAAACCAGCTCTCAAAATCGCCGAGGCACAAGCAGCGCTGAAACTTAGCGCGATCTTGAGCAGGAGGGATTTCTTGACAGTGACTCCTAATAATTTTCCGGCTCTATTCGGGCATGACTCCATGTGCTCGATGTAGTCCATCAACCTCGACAGAATAGCATCATCGTTCGTATTACTTCCTTCACTTCGGGCACTTTCCCTAAATATGTTTCTAAGATATTTTAAATCTTTCAGAATGTCTTCGTGCATGGTGTGATTGATGACAACGATCATTCCCAGCTGCCTTAAAATCGTGTACAGAGTCAACAGAATGAGAAGAATTAGTAACACCAGTACCCGTTCTTTGTCCTCATTATAGGTAAACGAAATAAATAATGCCCACGCAGCCATAACGACAGTTATAAAAAAGCACACGCTCGTGCTAGCCTGGTGAAAAGCCACATACTCTACGGTAGATTCGCAAACATAATCATACATCTTTTACCACGAGCATAGGTTGAGTTCATCCATCATGTCGTAGTCTTCATCCTTCAATGATACGAACTTTGACGGGTGAAAGCTATTCGAATCATATTTATGGATTGCTCTCTGAGTCGTGGTGGACCTGAAGCTCTTTAAGCGCTGAAGACTCTGACCGTACGAGGCAATATTTCTGTGTATGATTACGAAATATGTGGCGTGCATTCCGAAAAATACGCCAAATGTAAGGAGCACGCAGACTACCAACTCGACTCCGCTAGGAACTTCTTCACGGCCCAAGACCACAGGATACCAACCAAGACAAGCAAATATACTCGCAACAGACATGTACACGATTTGTTCGCTCATTGGTTGTGTGTATATATTTGCCTCGTTAAGCTTTTTTATCTTTTGCATAGTGGATTCACGGCGGACTCTGTCTTGACGGTCAAATTGAGGGGGGATGTACGAATTCGAGACTGCATTTGATTGGGTCAGGGTCAAGTACGCTTCATGGCCCCATATATCTTGACCACGAAACTTCATCTTTAGATACCTTAAGCACGCATACTTGAAGTAAAGCGAATCGTTTTTAGTTTCTCCTTCAAGACCATAGGCCACACTCTCGCCTACTGCGATAGGCAAACAAAATCCAAGGGGATAATACAAGGCATAGGCTATGGCCTGAAATCTGAATAACCCTTGAAACGATGCACCTAAGGACACACCTAAAATGGTGGGGAGGACAACGAAAATGAACCCACATAACATTGATGAATATCCCAACACAACTTTGATGAATGCCCTCCGTCTCCTAATTCGCGGGCTTTGTCCAGGAACAAACCTCTCCATGAAAGCCCACCCCATCAAGAATGACAACAAGAACCATCGCTCGATTGTATATCTTTTTTGTGTCAACAGCTTGCTGTCTCGCTCCTTCATCAGGGTTGGGAATCTTTCCAAATCCTCTTGGAACTTTTGTTTATCGAAGAAGTTACCCATCAAGTTAGGATCATTGACGATTCGCTCAAAGTTGTTCGGTGGAACGGTCTGCCCCGCGAGGAAGAGGGCGATGTTGACATCTTTTGCGGTGACCTTCCCATCTCCATCGGTGTCGAGGATTGCATGCCAGGACTTATCGCTGTCGGTGCCTGGAAGAATAACGTTCGTACCGCCAGTGGGCTCGGGACTTACTTTCTCCATTAGCAAGATCTAGGAAGTCTATCGACCGGGTTTTCCAGACAATTAGGTTGGAGTTGGAATAGGACGACCAGGACGTTGGACAGTGAAAGAGGTTTTCTAACGTAATTAGGGAAAGTTATTACGCAAATGGTTGAATAGGAGTCCACTTTAATATATTTCCGGAGCGATATAATACGCTGCTGCTTCAGAATCAACTAATATGTGTCTTTGGTGTCCTTGAGGGACTTGCAAACCTTGCGCAAGAAGCCTGAAAACACTGGAAATCCTGTGAGTTGCTGGTCGGGGCTTGGTGTTACGCGCGAAAATATATCTATACTGCGCTCATCTACAACTCCCTGCCTAACAACTCTCTTTATAACGTCAGAAAACCTCTTTCACTGTCCAACGTCCTGGTCGTCCTAACCGTCCTAAATTTACAGGAAACCCGGTCGATAGATCTTGCTAATGGAGAAAGTAAGTCCCGAGCCCACTGGCGGCACGAACGTTATTCTTCCAGGCACGGACAGCGATAAGTCTTGGCATGCAATCCTTGATATCGACAGAGATGAGAAGGTCTCCGCAAAAGATGTCAACATCGCCCTCTTCCTCGCGGGGCAGACCGTTCCACCGAACAACTTTGAGCGAATCGTCAATGATCCTAACTTGATGGGTAACTTCTTCGATAAACAAAAGTTCCAAGAGGATTTGGAAAGATTCCCAACCCTGATGAAGGAGCGAGACAGCAAGCTGTTGACACAAAGCAGATACGCAATCGAGCGATGGTTTCAGTTGTCATTCTTGATGGGGCCGTTCTTCACGGAGAGATTTTACCCTGGAACTTCCAGACGCATAATAAAGAAGAGGAGATTTCTGAAGTTAACCCTTGGATGCGGCTCAAGTCTATGTGGGTTAGTATTTGCCATGTGCCCTACAGTATTGGCCTTGTTGCTTGGTGTCGAGTTTGAGGGATTATTCAGATACCTGGCTTTATTTTACCTTATTTATCATCCGTTGGGTTTTGTGGCGCCAATAGCTGTTGGCGAGGCAAGATACTATGCATTGGAAGGAACTCAATCTCAAGATCGTCTGTATTATAAATATTGCGCTCTACGATACCTTAAACTGGAGCTTCAAGGTCGGCATTCATTCGGTCACGAGACATTTCTCACCCTCACGCAATCAGACACATTTAATAACTCATATGTGACACCACAATTCGATAAAGACGATCAACTTCGTAGAGAATCAACAAGGCAAAAACTTCGCCAGTCAGTATCTGAAAACCCATATAAACAACCTCTAAAGGAACAAATCGTCTTCGTTGGTGTTGCATTGTTATATTCCTTTTTTGGGTGGTATCAGGTGATTTTAGGAAGAGAAAAACTTGATACGGGCGAGATGGTGGTGTGCTTCATAATTAGCCTAGGTTATACTTGGGGAATGTACGGTTCATACTACATAAACGTTAACAGGAACATTGTAGCATATAGTAAATCTTTGGAACGGATCAAAAATTTCAGGCAAACTACAACTCAAGCGACAATCAACAAGTATGACCAGGATAACTTTCACGCCTCAGAATTTATTTCTTCTCTGAGTGAAGACTTCGATATAATGGGTGAGAATTTGAATTCTTGGTTTCAGCTTTATTCTTTTTTGGGAGAATCAACAGTCGATTTTGTTGCCTTTCATCAGGCGAATACAAGTACCAACTTCTTCATGACTGTCATCATGGCGTTGTGGGCCTTATATATTTCTTTTTCCTACGACCAGAGCAAGGAGCGGCTGTTAATCGTGCTGATACTCCTCATTTTTTTGAATTTGTATACAGTTCTTCGCCAGCTCTCAATTATTGTTCATATTAACCATACAATTCACGACGACATCTTGAAGGATTTGAGGTACTTGAGGTTTCTCTTTAGGAAGAAGCTCTATGAAGGAGAAGATGAGGGCGACAATGTTCACCAATTGAATAATTTCATCGATCACATGGAGGCTCGTCCCATGCTTGCAGGAAAATTGTTAGGAGTTACTGTCAAGAAGTCACTCTTGCTCAAGATCGCGCTAAGTTTCAGCGCTGCTTGTGCCTCGGCGACTTTGAGAGCTGGTTTACAAGATGGAGGAGGAGAATAGTGGAGAGAGTGTGGGGGTAAAAATATGTATTTTGCATAAAAAAACACAACATCAAAACAACAATAATAATTACATCCCACCAATCACGACGCCCGCCTGAAAACGGTGACCTTTCCCTTCTGCTCTCCGTCTATCCCGTACTTCTCTAAAATCTCCTTCTCTCCAATCCCGCTCCATGCGTCGACGACGACCTCCTTGTCGATCTTTAGCGCCACAGTCTCCTTCTCAATTGCGTCCTCGGTCTCCACGTCGTAGACGAAGCTCTGCGTCATGATGAAAGCTCCGCCTTCCGTAATCAGATCGCTCACAGTTTGCAGCAGTTTCGTCACGATGGCGGCGGAGTAGATGACGTCTGAGCCGAGGACGAGGTCGAACTTCCCGAGGGCGGCGCAGGCGTCCGTGTCGCCCCATCCTAGGTTCACGAAAGTCGCGCCTGCCAGGGCGGGCTGCGACGCCTTCTTCAGCGTCTCGTCCCTGTTCCCCTCGCACCTCTTCAAGACGCCGAAGTCGTAATCCGTGAACACCAGCTCCGCCTCGCCCCAAATCTGCCCCGCCACCAGCCCGCTCATACCGCAGCCTGCGCCCAGCTCTAGTATCCTTCCCGGCACTCCCTCCAGCACCCCTTGGAGCGCTCCGTCCTGCGTCAAATACTGCGATGAGCGAAGCGAGTGGCAACGGAAGGGGCGTCTGTGGCGTTAGAAACTGTTGTTGGAGTTGGCAGCAGCGATGGGCATCACCTCGCCCTTGAACCTGTTCTCGCAGCCTCTCACCTTGGCCATCAAGTGCGAAGCCGGCCACAGGTAGTGCCCGCTGATCACCGCCCCCGGGTCGTCATCCACCACGTTCATCGACACCGATATCGAAGGAGGGAACGTGTGCGTCTCCAGAACCGTGGGCTGCTCGTTGTCGAACATGAAGCCCATGTCCCCAAGGCCGCACTCTGAGTCCGAGTCTGAGGCCATGAAAAACTATTATCAGGGAGCTTTTGATATGGTGGGTGGCACTATGGGTGGCTACTATATGTGAGTGGCTCTGGGAAAGTTCGCTAGCGCTGCGTCGATCGGTGAGAAGAGATTGAGAGGGTGAAAACGTTGACCAGGGATTTTGCCATTTTCAAAGAAAAAGTGAGACAAGCGCGGCCAGACGTCACGACACGGCCATCAAATGGAACGATGCGAACGACTAAGTCTGTTTTGATTGGTTAATCATGGTCCGCTGTATCGAACGTCGCTACAACCTTCCAAAATCGACTATATCGCCGAACCCCAGTAACCTTGTTTTCTGTCCTGGCTTGAACCCCTTCAGTAACGAACCGTGGCGCTCTCCTTCCGGCCGCTCTAACCCTCGCGCCCTCACTAACCCCAATCCGCCCCGCTATCCCAGGAATAACCCGATAGAATCGAAATAAAATGCCCAAGGTTGGACGCAAACGTAAATTCGGCGACAGCCCCTCCACCTCCGCCCCTCCTAAATCCGGCCCGGTGGCGGCCGACGACAGCGACGACGAGACTGACACCAAGGGGCAGTACCCGGTGATCGTTTATCTGGACCAGGCTAGGTTGGAGACCGTGAAGACGAAGAAGGGGGACTTTGAGGTGCTGAATTGCGACGACCACCGCGACCTCCTGAGGAAGAACAAGAAGGACCACAAGGAGTTCCGCCCGGACATCGCCCACCAGGAGCTGCTGGCGCTCATCGACTCCCCCCTCAACAAGGCCGGCAAGCTCAAGATATACATGAGGACTCACAAGAACGTTCTGATGGAGATCAACCCAGCCATCCGCATTCCCAGGACGTACAAGAGGTTCTCGGGGTTGATGGTGCAGCTCCTGCACAAGCTCAAGATCAAGGCCGCCAACACCAACACGACTCTGCTGAAGGTCATCAAGAACCCTTTTCAGAATCACCTTCCGGCCGGGACGAGGGTCTACGGAATGTCGTGCACGGGGACTTTGTACAAGCCAGGTGAGATATGATGATAGGGGATGGGGGGGGGGGAGGGGGGGACAGCGAGGAGCAAAGCGAGGAGCAAAGCGACGAGCTTGGAATATGTCAGTTGTTTGTTCGCCGTCTGTGGAATTCGTCGATTCGCTCCTCGCTGGAAACGGTAGAAACGTCAGTCAAGCAAGACAAGTTCGATTTATTCTAATACCCAATAAATTATAATCGCAGATGCCCTCGCGAGGAGCCTGTACGGGGACGGACAGATGGAGGGAGAAAACCCCAAGGGACCCGTCTGCTTCGTCATCGGAGCCATGGCCGCAGGCCACATCACCATCGACGAGCACCCCTACATCGAGGAGATGTTCAGCATTAGCGAGTACCCGCTCAGCGGAGCGTGCGCCATTGCCAGGCTGTGCGGAGCGATCGAGGCGGAGATGGGAATTGTTTGAAGTTAAATTAATAGTTTAAGATTTTTAATTCTAAAGTCAAATTCATTCTATTCAATATAATATAATTTCGTATTCGTCGTTAGGAGTGGAGGGAACGGAGGTGCGCGATAACTTCTGAAGTGACGTCGACCTTCTCCTCGACGTTCTTTAAGTCACTGTCGTATTCCTCGCTGACGTCGATGTGGGAGGGAACTAGATTGTTGCAGTTTAAGAAGACATGGCTTCCAAACGTTTGAAGCGAGTTCGGGACCTTCATCTCTCTTAAACTTGAACATTGATAGAAGGCATGGTCACCTAATTGTTGAATAAACGTGTGAAGGAGATCAACCCTTTCTATACTGGAGCAACAAGCGAAGCATGCTTCACCAATCGTTGTTAACGACTTAGGGAACTTTAGTTCTTTCAAACTACTGCAGCACATGAAGGACCAATCACCGATGACTGTAATGCCTTCAGGGATGTCTATAACGACGAGATTGACGGCCCGATTGCAGGCACCATCTCCGACCTTTGTAATATTCAGAAGGAAGACGACCTTCGTCACTTGCTCCATACTTTCATACCTCGCATCAGGATCAGCTTCATCACCACTTATATCATTCCCTCCGTGAACAATAATCTCGCCGAAAGACTCATCTTCAAACTCAGTCAGCTTCTTCTCAACGACCATGTGCCATTTCCTATCAAGCCAACGCATCGCAACAAAAGTATCAACCATAACGAAAACAACGAACAGCCGCCTGAAGTCGTCCGTATGCATGAAATCATCGCCTCCGACAGCTGGAGTTTCATCGGCGGCAGAATCCAACTCAGAGCCTTCAAATAATTCCTCCTCGTCGTCGCCTCCCGTGTCGATCTTCTGGTTTGTCTTTGATGTATTAGAACGCTTCACACTACTAGTATTCATATCACGTCGAGATTAGGGACATAATTCAAAGCAATTTTGCAGCTAAATGCCACCACTCCAATTTTTGGAATTGTCATATCTCTGCAATGTACGATCGTGAATATCAACATAAAATCGTCATCCTTTGTTCGTATCCTATACATATACTCACTTCTAAATTAAATTCACCCGTAAACGCCCAGAACTTCCAGTTAAGATGTCTGAAGAACGTGGATTTATGGCCGATGGCCGCAAAGTTGACTCCTCCCTCCCAGCTGAATGTTTTGACGCTTCTGCTGTGATTCCACTATCTTCCGCGATCAACCGCCTCGTTGAAGAGTTAGAGACTGAGAAAATCTTGGTGCTGAAGGCGAAGGGTGTCTTAAATGAGATGATTCCTCAGGGCGTCGTCGGAGCGAATCTGGAGATGAGTGAGAAGGATAAGGAAGTGCACTGCACGATCATTGCCGATATCGAGCGGCTGGACAACAGAATCGACGAGATGAGGGGTGACTTCGACAAGATGGGCAATAAGGTCACCGGGATCGCAGAAAAACAGGTCACGCTCGCGGAGAAGATTGGTAAAGATAACGAGAAATACGCCGCCAAATACGAGTCCGTTGTTAAACAATTAGGAGAAATAAAGGAGAGCATAAAGGGGAACAAAGCGATGGGCAAGACAAACCAGAAGGCTATACAGGCTGTAGAGGAGAGCGACAAGGAGAACAGGGCGAGGATCAAACAGAACGCGTTGACTGGCAAAAAGAATGGGCAAATCTGCAAAGAGAACGCGAATTATCAGAAAGGATCAAACAGACTACACAGGCGCAACACAGGGCAAATAGAGAACCTAGTTAGTGATCACAAGGCTCTTGCGGGCAACGTGAAGTTGGGGTTCGAGCATAATGCCAACGCAATCATGCAAAACTTTAGGAACATCAAGGTTGTGAACGAGGCAATTCAGAACTGATGAGACCGTCAAAGAATTGGGCAGGGAACAGCGACGGAGACACTCCAGAGACAGAAGCAAAAAAAAGCGGAAAATATCGTGCATTATATATATATATATCATAGGAAGGTTGTTTTTACTTCTATCGAATCACGTCTTCGCTCGTCCTCTTGTCGTACATTCACGATCTATACCTAGAAGAAATGCCAGAAATCATCGCCCTCTTTCCTCTCGATTGTGGAAACGTTCTCCTCGAGCTTCCCATCGGTTCGATACATGGCCACGCACACTACGACCGGAAGGGATTCGTAGTCGCCCCCTCTCTGTAGGGAGGAGAAGTGAGCGATGGGGATCTTGACGTTGAGGTCGCGGTTGAAGTAGAACTTTGCGTTGATTTTCTTCTCGTCAACGTCCACCATCACTCTGATGTTCTTCCGCAGTTCCACGCTAATGTTCTTCACGAAATTTTTCCCGTCCCTCCCCGCGCCCCAGACTGCGAAGCCGTTCTTCCACTTGTCCTTGTTCAGCACTGCGGATTCGTATACGAATTAGAATTAGAATTAGAATTCGGATTCGTGCGGCGGTGTCAGACTTGATATATCCTAGCGACAGCACTCCGCCACAGCTCTCACCTCGGCTCTCAAAGCTCTTCAGCCTCAAATTCATCAAAAGCTTGGGGCTAGTTCTGCGACGAGCGCAGTGAAGAAAAGAAAAGGGAGCGAAGCGTCGAGTTAGAACGAAGCGCCAAGCTGAGAAAAGGGGTAATCTCAATAACTCCTTTCTAGGCGTGCTTTCGTCTGACAAACGTTGTCGCTTAGCTCCATATCGTCTCTTCACTCATCACTCATTACTACCGCTCTCTCACCTGCTGCTCTGACTCATGCCCTCGAGGTGCCTGTACATCAGGAGGGGCTCCGGCGTCGGGGTGGTGACGAGGAACGACGGCGGGGAGGAGAGGTGGGCGTGCCAGAACCGGAGGTCTTCGGCCAGCTTCAGCTCCACCTCGGTTTCGCCTGCCACGGAGAGGGCGCTCGTGGTGTAGCCGTCTAGCTCTTCGAACCTTGCTCTATGCAAGCACCACGTCGGCTGCAGCAGCGTCAACTCCCTGAACTGCTCCAGGTATATCCGCTCCGGCGTCAGGGTGTTCGCCCAATTCGTGTAGTGCTGCGTGCTTCCCTGTCAAGTTGAAGTGGGAAATTGACAAGTTAATTCATAAGTAAGATTAGACCAACGCAAACCAACCAACCAACCATACATGGAATGTAAAACTCACCTCCGGCTCGCGGTAGAAGTTGCAGCCTACTATCGTCCTCTTGGCCTTCGAGTCCTCCATCTGGGTCAGGACGGCCACCTGCTTCTCAACCCGCTGTCGCATCATTACATCATCGGAATCCAGCAGGACCAAAATCGGAGAGGTGCCCGCCTTGGAAGCGCTGTTGCGCGCGAACCCGGCGCCCCCGGGCTCGTCGGTCGTGGGCGCGACGAGCTTGATTCGCCGACAGGGCGTGTCCGGATGATTCTTCACGAAGGAAGACACTCTGGCAGCCGTGTCGTCACTGGAGCAGTCGTCGTAGACTAGGATTGAAATCAAGCCGCAGTAGGACTGGAAGTACGCCGAAGAGAGCGCGTCCTCGATCGTGCTCTCGCAGTTGTGTGCGGGCACGATGACGTCGACGGCCGGCAGGTGGGGGGGAGGAGTGTGCAGCGGACTGTGAGGGGTGGTTGCGGTATCATTTGAGTGTGTCGTTGCTGAGCTCCACCACCTTGTCTGCGTTGGTGCTGGTGCTGGTGCTGGTGCTGGTGTGCCGGCGGTAGGTGGGGGTGTCGCTGAGGAGGACGAGCCGTCGTCGTTGAGCCTGAGGCGCTTACTCGCATCGGGTACTGGTGGCGGCCCTCTCTTGTCGATTTTCCTCTGCCCAAGGGTGTTTGACATCGTGGCCAAAGCAGTGATTGTACGGCGCAGAATGGCGAATTAGAGTGGTAGGAGGCGGAGCGGAAGGAGGGAGCGCGTTTAATGTCGTCCCCGCGATAATCGAAAAACTTGAAAATATGTTCAGGATAATCGGATCGATTCACGTTTGAGGTGTTTTCATGATCAATTTTGGTCATATTATTTATTCTGAGGCCTCTCAAAGACAAACACTTGTGTTAAAATTTCCAAAAAAAGTTCAGCAAGGCCATTTTTCACAATAGAAATCAGTGATTAAAATATTTATTAACCATATAAGCACCATATTTAGAATACAATGGATTTTTAATTTGCTATGAGAACACTTCCAGGCCAATTTGTAACTTATTTTGTAAATTTTTGAAACCAACTTCAAATCACTTTTTTAACCTTCTGAATTTCAAATTATTCTTCTTAGAGATCTTAAAGTGAAGAATATGGCCAAAATTTGTCAATAAAATGTTTAAGAGAAAGTCGCCTTTTCATCTTTTCACCATTAACGTCATAGTTTACGACGCCATAACAAACACCCGCCCCCCAGCACGCACAGTCGACTCGATATCTCAGAAGTTAAGCTCAACCATTCACGCATTCAAGGGAAATTTCAAATCAAAATCTCTCCATCACCGCCGGCAAATTCTCCAACGATACTCATGATGTACTCAATCCCACCGTCGCTGTTCGCCGGCCTCGGGCTGATGAGCGAGGCTTACCTCATACTGGCGCTGCCCATCATATCACTATTCGTGAACGAGAATCTTACCTACAATGTGCCGATCTGTATGATCGCCGGGATGGTGGTTCTGGGCTTCGCGGGCCTGGTCTACCGCGGCACATCGAACAGACGGTGCTTGTCAGCTCTTACCCTGGCTCTGATGGCCTCGTCGGTGGTTTCGTTGTTAGCTTCGCCCACCTCCCCGCTGACTTCTGTAAACATATTCGCCTTTTCTGTTGGTAAGTTCTCCGGCACTTCGCTCCTAGATTACCGCTCTAACTCGTCTCTTCGCTCCTCAACACAAAACATCGCAGGCGGAGAGTACGCTATAAGCTCGGCCTTCATCGGAGTCGCAGAGAACGAGGACAAGGCCGCTCGCGGCTTTGTGATGCAGAGCGTCGGCGCCTTCCTCGCGGCCCTCGTGATGTTCTTCTCCTTCCTCTGTGAGCCCGACAACGTTCTCACCGTGTTTCGTGCGACCGTGGCAATCTCGGCCTGCCTCGTCCTTCTCGTCTACTCGCTGAGGGTGAGAAACTACACGGCACTGCACCTGAGCGAAGAAGCATCAGCAGCTGCAGCAGCATTATCACTACAACCAGCAACCTCGGAGCCCAAGGTGAGAATCTGCGAGCGGCACAACATTATGAACATATACTAACTTTTGCATATGCACCACCTCCATCCTCACAGGCTGTGCTCTCCCTGGTTCTCACGGGCTCGTCTGGGTTGTACATAACGTCAACAGTTTCCCCTCCAACAGAAGGCGTCCCTTCATCGAAATCAATGTTCTCACGCTGGGCCAAGTTCAAATCCAAATCCAATTCCTTCCCTCTGTCCAAATCCCTCCCTCTCGCATCGGCAAAGTCGAGAGCAAACGAAAACGAAAATTACCAAGAACTTAAAGACGACGATGATAAAGACGACGATGAAGAAATTATCATCATAGCATCCTCCTCCTCCTCCTTCTCAACAAAAGCAACAACCCCAGCCGCACCTCCCCCGGACCTGTCGCCGTCGTACCTCCAACACCTGAAGACCTACCCGCACTTTTTCTTCGTCGAAGCCCACACCTGGCCCAGACCCAATCACATCGTTGTGCTGTCCGCTTCCGTCTCGTGGTTCCTTTGGGACATCATCTTCTACTCCACGAAGCTGTCGCAGGACACGCTCATTGCGGAGGTCACTGGCTCCTCCGACGTCGCCACGGCAATCAACATGTCGTTGGCGATCACTGCCGTCTCCCTCGCCGGCTCGCTTTGTTCGGTGCAGGCGGTGGCCTATTACGGCGCCGGAAAGTGCCAGCTCGTCGCATCCGTCCTCGTCACCGCACTCCTAACCCTCCTGAAGTTCTACAGTTCAAACACCTCTGCTGGCGTCTCCCTCTTCCTAGGTACGACGTTTCTTAATTCCTTTCAATGTTCATTACGCAATTCTAACTCGTCGTTTTGCAGCGCTGACCTTCGTCGGCCAAGTGATCAACACCACCACTTTCGGTAAGAAATAGTCTAAACCCTTCGTGACAAATCAACGCTAACCGTCCAACCCAATTTGCTACGTACGCTCTTCACTCTTCGCAGTCCTCCCCGCCGTGCACTTGACGTCGGAATTCAAGACAATGGGACAGGGCATCGCTGCAGCATCAGGCAAGCTGGGAGCCGTCATCGGCGTGAGGGTCTTTCAAGACGGTGGCCACGGTTGGGACGAACTAGTATTTGCCGGTATCGCGCTAATCCTAATCTCCCACTTCCTCCCAATAAATTAATTAGCGTCACGTAAAGATTTCCATCATTCAAAATCATAATTATTTCGCTCTAATTTTATTTAATTCCAATCCGTGGCCAAAACTATAACCTCCTCTTCCTCGTCTACGTCCTCAACTACCACGAGAGCCGGGTAATCCTCCAAGCCGAACGGCTCAATGTCCATGATTTTGAAGAGTCTTTGAACTAGTCTGCGGCCCAACAAAAAAATAACGAGTTAGATTTTATGCACGTTTTGCTTCTGCGCTTCGCACTCACCTCGGTTCGCACACCAGCTCCTCCTTCAAATGGACGCAGTCCTCGCTGAATTCCAAGCACTGCTGCACGACTTCCTCGTCCAGCACGCCCCCGACCGGCCTGATCCCGAAGCACGCCAGCGCCTTCTTCACGAACTGGCGTGAAGGCAGCATCGTGAGGTTCTCGGCCTTGCTGCCCCCTCCGCTCATGTCCAGCCGGTTCGCGGCGACGACCCAGATCTCGTCGTCATTGAAGCCCTCGTGCGCCCTCGAAAGATAGCTGCCGACGACGGAGTTCTCGCTGAGAAAGCTCGGCTCGAAAGAGTCGGTGAACTTAAAGGACCGCACCGGCAAATCTAGAACTATCTTTACCTCCTTCGGCTGCTTCGCCTCCTCGCATGTCCCGCCTCTGTCAATCACTTTTATGCAGTTCTCTTTCCGCCTCCCCTTGGCGAGCTGACCAAGCATCCGTGCTCCAATGCTGGCATCCTCGTACTCGCCCTCCTTCGCAAAAAATACGCAGGTCTGCTTCGCGGAAATTTCCTGCCTTCCCCAACTCTTCACGGCCTCGTGAAGTAATGACGCCTCGATCTCGTCCTGAGAAACGCTCACCTCGTTTAGCGAACTGTAGAGGTTCACTGATATCTGACAGCTCGAGAAGCCCAGCGTGGCGCCCTCCCCTCCGGAATGCGTGCTATTCGCGGCGTATTTCTTCAGCACCTTCTTCAAACGTCCAAACCTGCCCGGCTCCAGCCCCTCCCACGAGTCCACGAGCGTGTTGTCGTCCAAGCGTTTGCTCTTAGTGGGCGCAAAGCTCCGTCTCCACGCAAACTCCTCCGCCTCAGCATCATCTACCCCCGAGGACATGACAACAGCCTTCTGGAAGCGCTGAACATCTACCGTACTCTGCCAAGAGCCAAGCGCAAGCGAGTTAGTAGCACAGCGTCGATAATTCGTAGTTTTGGCTTCGTCCTCACACGTTCTCACCTCTTTTTCCACCTCGTAATCTTCCCACTCATCCCCAGACTCCTCCTCATAGTCGGAAAAAATCTCATAGTCATAAAATATCACGATGCATCCGAAGCCCTTCTCCCTCAGCAGCGCGACCGAAGAATTAGCCAAGTTGTCAACCACGCTCGTGAATTCGCAGTACGCATTATACTGCACGTGGTTGTTGCTGCGAATTTCGAACGGCAGACCTTCTGGAAGTATCTTCTTGAGCATCTCCTCCTTGACCGTTCCCCCGACTCCCTGTAAAGGCACACAGAACTCGCCAGGATTCTTGACAGCGTTGGCAAGCTGCGCCTTGCACTCGATCTCCCTCTTGAAGTCGGCTTTCATCAAGCGATCGGTGAACACCCAGACCAAGATGACCTGCAGGACGTTCAATTTTGAGGTGTCGAGCTTTTCTTTTCCGCTCTCAACGTCAAGAACGGAAGGCTCAACCCGGAGGAAGCGGGCGACGCGATCTCGAATCGAGCGGCGCATTCCGCAAAGGGGTATAATTCTGCGAGGAGCAGCATAGTAGGTTGTGAGCGACTGAATGACCGTCGAGTTCCACGGACGATGTTTGACTGACTTCTCACCTTCCCGCCGAGCATCCGTGGAGGCGGCAGAACTTCCCTATCTTCATTTTTTTCTCCCCCTCCCCCGCCCCCTCACTATTATCGTCTTCTGCGACGAGCGAAGCAAGTCGCAAAGGAAGGTGCGTTCGTGATGTTAGAAACGGTGTAGAAGTTGGCAGCACCGACGTTACATACGAAAGTATCGGCTATGTACGGTAATGCCCAGTACGTGCGCCTTCTCAGCTAGTCGATTCGCTCCTCACAGCTTCTCACCTTCATCGTCATCGCTCTCCTGTTCCATCTCGGCCTCCTCCCTTGTCTTGAAGCCGACCTTGGATTCAAACAACAACATCAGAGCGACGACCTGCCCGGGCTCGCTCCAGTGCCCAAAGTCCACGTTCGACTTGCCGAAGAAGCTTCGCGACATTATGTCGTTATACTGGTCGGGATCAGTCTGAACGAGCGGATTCGCCATCGCGAACGGAGTCCGAGAACCGGCCATGGCCGCAGCGAAATATATCGCCTCCCGAATGGTTCCAAACTGAACGGATAGTCCGATGAATCTGCCCAGGTCGACGTCTAGGCCCATCCGGCTTACAAACTCGCCCAGCCTCGTCAGCTCGCTTGAGTCGTCGCTCGAATTGAGGAGCCCGAACTTGTGCAGCTCAGAAAAGGATTTGTCGACGTGAACCGTGTCTGGAGGCTCGATGCACTCGGTGAGCACCGGCAGAACCTCGCCGCCAACGATCTCCTTCAGCGTCAGCACCACGTCATCCAGCGGCATGCGCCCGATCTCGCCGATTTCGTTCGTGAGGACCTCCCTGTGCTGCGACCAGAGTCTGAAACACCTCCCCGGTCTGACACGACCAGTGCGGCCCTTCCTCTGATCGATGGTCGACTGGCTCACCCACTGCGACGAGCGGGGTTAGAGGGAGCGAAGCGACTGACCGAGCGAAGCGAGGCCCGAGCGTTAATGAGTACCGAGGCCTCGCTCCTCGCACACTCGAATTTGGCAGCAGCAACGTTAATATCCAGTGCACACGCCTTTTCGCACACTCTCACCTCCTCCATCAGCATCTTCCGGTGCCTCTGAGCGTCGTACACGACGCTCTTCCTGCACCCCAAGTCGACCACGACGTCAACGTCAGGAAAGGTCACAGACGACTCCGCTGCGTTCGTCGAAATTATCACCTGATTATTTTGATTGTGTTGTTAGACCGAGGAAGCGTGGTATAATAATAATATCGTCCTAATATCTTACTTACCTTCTTTCCGAGTCCGGTCTCGAACGCGTCCATAAGATCGTCAATCGGAATATCCCCGTGTACGGGGATGCATGTAATTTCTCCTCCCGTCAGGTCTTCTATCAGCTCAGTGAGAGTCAGGATATCGTTCATGCCGGAGACGAAGATAAGGACAGCTGAAGTTAAGGTGCAGAATCTCTCCACGATAGCGAGGCAAGCGCTGCTCCCGGCGTTAGAAATACAGCAACCGACGTTGATCTCGTCGCCCTCACCTGTACTGGCACTTCTTGACCTTCATGGACAGCGAGTTCCTCCCCTTAGCTTGCGTCTCATCCTGCAAAGTCCTCATATCAGACGTTGGTACGTCCTTGTAAAGATCCTGCGAACGGGCAATGGATGGTTGGAATTTCGTCAGCAGCAGCAACGTACGGAACGTATCATGTTCATGTACGACGATATTCTCTCCTCACCTCTGCGTAATAAAGTTTCACAGGATACTGCCTCCCTTTAACCTCAATCGTCTTCGCATTACTGAATTCCGTGGTGAAGTATTTCTCGTAACTCTCCTTGTCCATCGTCGCCGACATGAGCACAACTCTAATGCGTTTATTATGTTGTAAGAGACGCCTGAGGAACGTGCATATCAAGTCACAGTCGACGCCACGTTCGTGAACTTCGTCAACTATCACTGATGATACGTCATCGAAATACTGAGGGTGGTTACAGAGGAGACGGAGGAGGTAGGCTGTTGTGGTTATCAGGACGGAGGGACGGGAGGAGCCTAGACGGTAGTTGTGACCGAGGCGGAGCCCGAAGGTAAGATTGGTATTTTGGGCCTTATTTTGGGATGATAACGTATTCATTAAAGATTTGCAGGCGAGGCGCTTGGGGAGACAGGTTATGACCTTGCCGTCAAGGTTGTTTGCGAGCATGGGAGGTACGAGGGTAGATTTTCCAGTGCCTGTCGCTGAATTGAGAATCGTGACTCTGCGAGGGAGGGTTTAAAGCGGGTTTAAAGCGTTAGAATTGGTAGTGGACTTGGCAGCGAATTATACTAGTGGCTACGTTACGTAAGAAAGTATCTGTGATGCGCGCCGGTAACCCGTACGCGCGCCTATATATATATATATCAGCTCTTCACTTCGCTCCTCTTCGCCTTGCCTGTGCGTTTTCACTGCTTGTAGGATATTTGGAAGGTATAACGTCACGGGAAGCGTAGACATTTGAGACATAGTTATAGGAGGTTGATTAAGATTCACATTCGGATCGTAAGCGAAAGGATTCGTAGCGTAGGCGGACATCTTAAGGCTTGTGCAACTTTTGACAATTTCACTGGAAATCGATTTGTCAAAATAGACGAACGCCCTGAGCAGTTTGGCTTTGGCAGGCAATCAACGACGTTTCAGACAGAATCGACGCTGCTGTTAGGGAGGAGCTTTCAGCGTAGATAAATATCACTGAAAACAAATGAGGCTGAAAACCTTTGAGTCCTTGTTGAGGAATGGCACATGCAAAGCACACTCCCATTCATTTAACTGTTAGTACACTATTACTAATTATTACTATATCGTCACCCTAGCGATAATACGCACTATCGATGAGAGCGCTTAAAATTGCGCTGCCAGCGTTATAATTCTGTCCCAACCCAACCTTTACTACTTCGGCGATCTACTCGACACCTCGTTACTTTTATCGCCCTTTTATCGCCTATTAACACGTCCTATACCATTCCAATTATCGTTCTACTCGGCATTCTACTCGACCACCTCGTGCAATATCTAACTCCTTTTATCACTAAACGTAAACACGCCCTCTTAACCTTTTCAATGGACAGCGCGCCATAATATGAAACTCATCATCGCTACCATCGTCGTAACAGTATCAACCGTCGCAGGCTTCCACCACGCCTTTGTACCTACTGCAGCAACCTCCTCAACCACCTCAACCTCCCTCAGAGCTCTCTACGGAGAGCCTCGCCCCGTGCAGATCATCCCTTCTGTCCTCCCAGCCGACTTTGGCAAGCTCGGTGCCGACTGCGCTGCCCTCGAGGCCGCCGGCTGCGACCGCATCCAGTTCGATGTGATGGACGGCAACTTCGTCCCCAACCTGACCTTCGGCCCCGATACCATCAAGTGGTGCAGGGGCTACACCGGCCTCCCCTTCGAGACGCAGCTCATGGTCTCGGAGAAGTGCACGGACGCCATGCTCCCCCAGTTCACCGAATGCACTAAGGGTCCAAACGGCGAGCCGGGCGTAGTCATTGTCCACGTAGAGGCCTGCACGCACCTCCACAGGGCGCTCTCGAATATCAGAGCGCAAGGGGGTAGCCCGAGCGTCGCCCTCAACCCTCACACTCCTGCGGAGATGATCGAGAACGTGCTCGACCTTGTTGATCACGTTCTTGTCATGACTGTGAACCCGGGCTTCGGTGGGCAGGCGTATATCCCGACCATGACTGAGAAGATCAGGAAGATCAGGAAGTGGGTCGTCGACCGCAACCTGGACATCGACATCGAGGTTGATGGCGGGATTAAGGCGACCAAGGAGACCATCGGCGCTTGCGCCGAGGCCGGAGCTAACTGCTTCATCGCCGGCAGCGGCCTCTTCGCGTACGAGGATATGGCGCAGGGCGTCAAGGAGCTCACGGCGATGGCCAAGGAGGGGCAGGGGCTTAAGGCCTGAAAGGGAGGTAGCGGCGGGGCCATTACCGGGGGAGGGGGCTGCGTCGGGCTACCGCAGGCTGACCGTGATGTTATATCGACGCTGAACAGGGTGCAGTATGAGATGAGGGATCGTAAGTGGGTATATTGGGACTAAATACTACGATTTTTACTGCAGAGACCGTCGATTTCTTTTTTATTGATGTATGATGTTGCACAGGGGGGAGGTTAGTTGTTGCAGGGTAGCTTTATGCCCGCGGTCTTGAAATGTTGAATTGTTCCCGGGGAGGAATCCGATAGTGTACCCCAATTCATGCAGTCAGTTCAGGTGTTCCGAACGGCCTTGCCTATCCTATCAACCAAAATCTTGGTGCAGGTGCTGCAACCACAATTTATTCTGCCTGGGAAAATTGCCATACACAACTTACGTCGACGTGCTTCAAACCCTGTTACCCTTAGAATCTGCAGGGTAGACTAGCGAAAACAATGTCCTCTGACGAGGCAAACGGCGAGGATGGCCTTCCTCTCCCCCAAAAGTTGGATCCCGGGACAAAGCAAATTGTTGACATTAGACTAGAGATCGCTAGACGCCAGGCGGGCGCAGAGAGAAAGTGCGAGGAGGGTAATAATTTCTTTGATATCGGGAATTTTGAGGAGGCCTTGGGGGCGTACAACGCGGCCTTACAGATGGCTCCCAACCACCTCGAAAGTAGGGGTAACCGAGCGAATGTGAAGATTGCCTTAGGTGATTACGCCGGGTGCATCGATGACACGAACAAAGTAGTCGACCTTTCTCTCAGAAGAGGGGTAGGGATTGGAGCTGGGCTGGGATCCGACCAGGAGCGGTTCAACCTGAGCATCATATATTACACGCAGGCCGAGGCGTATTTCAATCTCAAGAGCTACTACGAGAGTTTGAGAGACGTTGATAATTCTCTCGCATTGCGTCCCGACTTTGTGGAGGCGCTCTGCTGTCGGGGGGCGACACACAACGCGCTTGGCAATTTCACCGTGGCGCTTTCGGACCTCGATTCCTGCCTGAAGCTGCGGGCCAATTACGCAATGGCGCTCCGACAGCGGGGAATCTGCCTCTGCTGTCTGAAGAAGTTTGCTGCAAGTGCCCGAGATCTTCGAAAAGCGGTCAAGATGGACGCCAACGACGAGGCCGCAGTAAAGTGGCTCGACAAAGCGACTCGCGAGCTCAAGCTTGAAGAGGACGCCGCCGACCTGATTGCCAGTGGTTTGATTTTGGAAAGCAGCGCTGAGGTAGCAAGCATTACTGAAGCCGGTAAAAAGAAGAAGAAGAAAAGGAAGAAGAAGAAGAAAGTTGCAAAGAGGACGGAAGTTGAGGTGGAAGACGTGGAATTAGAAGCGGAACCGAAGGAGGAAGAAGTCCGAACTCCGGCCCCGGAAGAAAATGGCGAGGAGGTGGAGGAGGAGGAAGAGGAAGCCAAAATTCTCCGCGAGGAGACGTACGATTCTTACGATAATTTCAGCTTCAATTTTCTGCACGATAAAAATGCGATGCAAGCGAATCGAGCGGACAATTGGGAAAACGACTCCGTGTCTTCCGCGTCGACGGGCGTGAACAAGAGCCTCGAGCACGACTTGTTCAGCATAGAGGTCGCAGCGATGGTCGACACAGTACTCGCCGTTGGCACGGCCAGCGTTCTGGGGAGGCAGCAAGTCTCAGAGCAGATGTGCCTCGCCGTGGCGCTTCAGATGCAACGGCAGACCAAGATCGGGCTGCTGCGTGCCCTGCGAGAACAGTACATTGAGGACAACATGAGGAACGTTTTTCAGCAGATTCAGGTGGAGGCTTTGGTAGACACCGCCATAGCCGTCGGCACCGCTAGCGTTCTGGGCAAACTCAGCGGCAAAAAGGAGGTGGTTTCAGAGCAGATGGTCCTCGCGGCGGCAAATCAAATGGAGAACCAGGTCAAGAACGGGCTTATCATCATGAAGGAGAGATTGATACTGGACAATGTGCGGCACGTCTTCAAGAACGTTCCGGCGCAAGTGGTGGCGACGGGGAGGAGATTCTCCTGGGGGAGCGCGGCGCAATTAGGGTTAGGCCCAGGGTCAACTGGGCAGCAGCAGCTCGACTCAGTCAGGAAGAAAGTCAGGGAAGCTGAAAGGGACCTTGAGGTTGACGAGATGTAGTCGACGATACTATATATGTTTGTGTTTTTTATAAAAATTGACGTGATGGGTCACTAGTTTCCTTCGTTAGCCTGCCTTGCCGTCCTTCAGGTCCGTTAAGATGCTCTTAAGTCGAGCGACAGGGGGAGGAACCCGCCCCCGTTACCCCTTCACGCCCCCTGCCCCCCACATTACCCCTCCCTCCCTCATCACCCCCCTCCCCCAACGTTATTCTTCTCTCCAGAAATCCTCCGGCATATCCCACATGCTCGTTTCCCCATCAATGTTCAAGAAATAGATTGCTCCGAACTCAGTGTCCCTGTTAGGGTTAGGGTTAGGGTTAGGGTTAGGGTTAGGGTTAGGGTTAGGGTTAGGGTTAGGGTTAGGGT
>BRXY01000381.1:0-52250 GCA_030267945.1 Triparma strigata | reverse complement strand
CCCCCTCCCCCCTCCCCCACACTCACCTGCCGCGCTTGAAGCCGCCGTCCTTGGTTGCCACTGTGATTAGCACCTTGCCTCCCAGAGTCTGCGCCTCAATCGCTGTGAAGTACTTTTTCATTGTGGACAGGACCTCCCTGGCGCCGATCGCAATGGCGGTCTGCATGTTCTCTCGAATCGGCATGATTGGGTTGGTGTAGGGTTTGTAGTACTCGCTGCTCTCGCTCCACTCTCCCCAGCCTCCGTGGTTGGCGGCGCGGACTCTGCATCGAGCGCGTGCAGAGTTAGAACGATGTTGTCAGTCATTACCTGCCTCTCAGTCTCTCACCTGAACTGCAAGGCCACGCCGGCAACCAAATGCACAACGTTGAACCAGGTGTCCTTGATCTTGCTGTAGGTGCCGACCGAGATCCAGACCCCGTTCAGCTTCGCCTTTCCCCTGGCTTGAAGGTTGTACTCTATCGGTTCGTCTCCGGAGAAGGGGGGGTTGTTCCAGCGGAGATGGACCGCAGAGTCCGTCAGCTTCACCGAGTAGGGGGGCAATGGCGTCGGCGGGGGGCTCGGAATGGCGCAGACGAACGTGGTGCGGTCGATGATTCCCTTGCCGCCTCGCATGGGCATCTGCGTGAAGAGGGGGCAGAGCGGGTTCGAGGCTCTATTGATGGAATTTATTTTCTCCACCTTCTTCTGGACGATCTTCGCCACCGCCTTGTACATGTTGTGAGCCGTGGAGTACGGCAGGCGGTTGTCCGTTGCGGCCTCTCCCTTCAAGGCCTCCACGACGGCCGCTCCAAAGATGCTGGTCTTTTCATTGAGGACCTGGGTGGATTGGGATTGGGATTGGGATTGGGATTGGGATTGATTTGCCGCCGGGTTAGATGAGTCCTCGATGATGTCGAAACCATGTCTGCTCTAAATGTTCCTCACCTCCCCATACAAGGCCCTCTCCATGCCAGGCAACTTTTTCTCCCCAGCCATCTCCAAGAGCTTGGTCCCGCCCTTGCCGATCAACTTCACGCCTCCCATCATCTTCCTGCCGATCCACTTCTTGGTGTTGGAAGGTATTCGGTTGATGACATCCTTTTTGTCGTCCACCTCGATGTGGTAGCCGTCGGTCTCCGACCACTTGAGAGTCGGCGGGGGCAGCGTTAAGCTGCAGCGAGCGAAAGCGACGAATTAGACTTTTTTGTTTATAAATGTAGCTGTAATGTGCATGCTCACCTCATACTTGCGACCATCCTGCTGAGCTTTCGCAGGGTTCCCCTCTTGAACCTCGACAGGACCTTTGCGATCCCAACCTTTTTCTTCGTGTTCCTCGCCTCCCTCGCTGCCTTCATCGCCTTCAGTTGGTCCGAGTCTTTGTCCGCGGACTATGAAAATGTAAAGATGATTGAATATTTTAAGAGTTAGAAGAGAATGTGTGTGGGTGTAGGAGGTACGATGTCATTCTCACCTCCAACCTTTTCTTCTCCTCCTCCTTCTTCAAAACGGCCATTGAACCTCGGTTCGACCTCAAAGTTCTAAGGCGGCTGCGCCCTTTCGCGGTCCCTTCGTCGCCATTCCCCTCGGTCTCCTCGGCTGCGGACTTTTCTTCCTTTTTCTCCTCCTTTCCCAACGGCGGCAACTTGTTCCCGAGCTTCTTGGCCTCTGCCGCCTGCGACGGACGAGCGTTCGAAGGGGAGGGGAGCGTTAGGGTTACTACTCGCACTCGCTTCCCTCGTCGCACACACACACACGTTTCTCACCTCCTCCTTCTCCTGCAGGGCGTCCGCCTCCTCCTCGGCCTTCTTGTTGAGCAGGTACTTCATCGCGGCGGCACCGGTAAGGCCGCTCATGCAGGATCCTATGCAGCAGGCCTCGGAGAGGTTCGCGACGACGTCGTACACGTCCGGCCTGGGGTAGAGGACGCGAGTTCTAAACAGCGTGTCCTTCGGTTTCGGCGAGTGAACCACGTCGAGGCAGATCGTTTTGTGCTTGCAGGCGAGGTTCTTGACCCAGGCACAAAACTTGTTGAGGGATAGGGAGGAGTTGCGAAGCTGAGGAGGGAATCGACGACTTAGATTAGACATAATTTTTGCGGTAATGCCCTCGCCTTCCTTCCTCTTTCTCACCTTCTTGGTCGTGGACCACGAGGTGTCCGTGGTCAAAAAATACATGCCGTCTCCGGTGCCCGTCTTCTGCAGCGTGACGCAGTGAGTGGACAGGTAGATGAGAACTGCCACTTGGGATTCTGCCGGCTGCGCCTTCAAGATTTTCCCCATTTGCTCTCGCTGTATGCCTATGTCCTTCTTCACGTCGTACTCCTCGAAAGTGGGGTCGTGGTCCGTCTGTCCTCTCATGAGGATGCTGTTGCGGATGTTCATGTTCTGCACTGACGCGTCTGAGAGGATTGTGGCCCTCTTGGAGCCCTTGGAGTTCTTCGAGGAGGCTCCAGTGCGAGCAGTCTTGGCCGACTGCTTGGAGTTCTTAGAATTTTTTGAGTTCTTTGAGTTCTTTGAGTTCTTTGAGTTCTTGGAATTCTTGGAATTCTGCGGCGAGCAGTGAGTTTGTTAATATTTAAGTAGCGTAGTTGGCACACTTTTTCCAGTGACCCACCTTGGAGTTGGCTGAATGAACAGACTGGTCGTCGTCCGTCGGTGGTGGAGCGGGTGATAGCCGTCCGCCGGAAATGCCAGAGAAGGCGGAGCCCTTGGAGAGGGCAGAGATCTTGGACGTATCAGAGTTGACAGACCTGTCGTCGTCGTCGAGGTCATTTTCGTCTTCGTCTTCTTCAACGTCCTCGCCGATGGCGCCCAACAAATTCCTCTCCGAGTGGGACAGGGCGTTGTTCCGTTGTGAGATGTGGTCGAGGCTGTGGAAGGGTTAATATAATAATACTTTGGAGAAATCTTTCAACTGGTACTCACCTCAACTCGCCTGTCTTGGGCATGGACTCGCGGATCTCATCAATTGCATTCTTCACCTTACCCTCAATGGCCTCCATGCTGTTCTGCAGCGCAGAGAGACTTGCGTCCTTGAGGAAGATGCAATCCTCCTCACGGTACTTGCACTTATAGGGGTGAGAGAGGATCGTGTTCAGCTCCTTGTGATCCTCCCCAACGGCATCGTCCAGGTTGGTAATCTTGGAAGCGTCGAACAATTGGTTGGTCACCACCAGGGCGAAGTAACGCACGGAACTGGGGTCGAGCTTGTAGTCGGGCGGGGCCACATACACCTTGGGGTCGTCCAGGTCGTCTGAACCCAGGGCCATGGGCTTCGTGTACTGAACCTCGCCCGTTCGCTTGTTCCGGTAAAAGAAGTAACCTGCGATAGAATGAAATGGGTATACACGGGTAAGCGAAGCAGAGATTGTCATTGCAAGCAGAATGGCTCACCAGTGTCCTCGTCGTATTCCTTCACATAGTTAGCCCGGATCAGCTGCTTCATCAGCTGCCGGGCCCTCTTCGCTCTCCACATGGACTGGATCTTACGCACGACCGTGTCTTGCAGCTCCTCCTCGATCTCTGCGCGGGGGGGGGAGGGGGGAGGGAGGGTGGGGGAAGGTGAGCGAGCGAGCGAGGGAGATTTTGGTTTGCTTTGAGAAACTTACCATCAGCGGTGGCCTCGTACAGGTCGTCTTCATATTGGTCGGTAGGCATGGGATTGGTGGGCTGAGGAGTCACCTCAGAGCCGTCGGCAGACGAGTCATCAACTGCCATGAAGGTTTAAAGCTGTTGGGCGTGCGGCAGCAGTTTGAAGAGTCCTGTGGGTTTGGAGTGGAAGTTTGGGGTCCTGGCCTAATTTGGCAGAGCTCTGTCAGCAGGACTTTTATCCGAGAGGAAAGGAATCTTGGCGTCAGGCTCGTAAACGCAATTTTATTTTTTTGAAATTCGATTTTTCGATTTTGGCGCTATTTCAAAGGTCTACTCGATAGATTTTGATTATATTCTACACTTTGTGACCTCTAAGAGCAATAATTTGATAATAATTGAGACAAAAAATGCTTACAGACCCATTTTCAAAAATTTATTTTCCATTAAATGTCAATTCTTCTTCTTAGAGATCTTTTAACGAAGAATATGATATTATTTTAGAAAAATGGTTTTTTTTCTAAAAATCACAAAAGAATCCTTTTTTTGAAAAGTCTACGACACTTTTGAGCTATCAAAGGCCTTCGAGTGAAGAATATGACCAAAATAGACCATCAAAATACCTCTGACGTGAGATAAATTTCTCTACAAAAATTTGAAATCAGTTTTGGTTCTTTAACTTTGCCAGGACGTCGCGCACGCAGCCTTTCCCTTTTCACCAGCATTTGACGGAGAATTATTTCTGTTTCTCATCTTTGAAATCATTCTCCCTTTACATCTTTTTAGTAATCCGACCGGCCATCCTCTCCTAATCTCAATGTCTTCACCTTCACTTTCGCAATGGAATAATAACTCGGACTACTCTCACGACCTGGGCAGAACCCTCTCCAGTGAAATTGGCGTGCTCTGGAATCACTACTTTCAGGTCCTCTTCGGGCCCTACTCCTACATAACGTGGGTGATAAGCAATCAGGTCCGTTGCAAAACGATAGATTTGCACTTTGAGCCTCAGCGGCACTACCATACCTTGGTCCACATCTACGAGCTGCTGGACGTTTTGCGGTTGACCAAGACCGAGATCGGCCCCACCAACACCGCCGCTACCGCAAAACAGAACGCCGAACTTTTCTTCGCTGCTGTTTTTCACGACTGCGTCTACGATCCGAAGCTCACTGGAGGCAAGAATGAGACCCTGAGCAACGACCACTTCGCTGCCTTCGCCGACCTCGTCGGCTCCAACTCGGTGGTCCCCCCTTCCGCCTCCTCCTCCGTCGCGACTGTGAAGGAAATAATCCTCTGCACAATTAAGCACACAACGGAGTCTTCTAACCCCACAGTGAAAAGGTTCCTGAACGCTGACATAAATGTCTTGTCGAAGCCCCTTCCGTGCTACGAATCCTACGCTCACATGATTCGCCTCGAGTACATCCACGTCTCTCGTCCCGACTACTTGAAGGGTCGAGTAGCTGTTTTGGAGAGTTTTCTGTCCCGGGCCGAGTTGTTTTTTAAAATAGAAGGAGAAGGTGAGAGAGGCTACGATGATCTGTTGGTATCTGGGAATGTGTCGTTATTACTTACTCGTCGCATCTCTCGCTGCTCCTCCCTACAATCGTCGTAGACGTCTCGGCAAAGGAGAAACAAGCGAGGGATAATATCAAGTGGGAGATTAGTCTCTTGAAGACGAAGCAAGTCATTCCTGGCGAAGGCAAAAAGATCGAAAAGAGTGTAGAGAGAGCAGCGAGTGAAAAAAAGCTGAAGATTCTAGCCATCTTGACAATTTGCGTCGGCATCTCTTACATTCTTGCTCGTAGAAGAAGGAATTAAGTAACAAATTTGAATAACCAACCAACTAATTTCTTTAATTTCCTCGCAAAGCGTCCAACATCCTCCTCCAGTCGAGAATAACGACGTCCCCACCCCCAACATCCTCAAAGTCAAAGTTGCCCTCAAAGACGCTGTCCTTGCTGAACTTCTCCAGAACTTCCCACCCCTCGCTCAAAGACACGCCGACATCTTTAAGGTCGTCCGGGATTGTTGCTTCCGTCGGGTTGATTCGGATCAGCGCCACGTCCCCCCCTTTCTCTTTAGCCTCTCTAACAATGCCCTCAACAAGATATCTCGTGACGCTAGGCGTGTTGAAACCAGCTCCGATCTCAATGACAGCGAGTCTAAAAAATAAAAAGTAACGAGTTAGAATTATTTTCGCTTCACGTGGGCACTCCTCGCCGTCGCTACTCACTTCTCTCCATCACTAACGCTCTTCGCAACCACGTCCTCAACGTAGTTCTTGAAGGCAACATTCTTGCCGTTGTATTCTTCGTGGTGTAGAAACCACCCACCGCCTCGGAGGTTGATGAAGCACCCCCCTCCGCAATATTTGCACTTGGGAATTTGCGCCTCCTCCAAGACCCCGTTCGAGTCGATAATTAAATTGAGTTCCGAAAATAGAGCTGAAGTTGGCCAGACAGACCCCTCCGTGCAGCGGCGCAGGCACTGGTAGTACTTGCAAGAGCCCTGCGGAGTGTATACCTCCTTGAAGCCTTGCTGCTCAAAGTTCGAATCGACGTTGCTCGTAACTACAAAGTTCCCCTTTTTCGAACAGACCAGTTGGGACAAAACCTCGTACCCCCGGTTCGGGACGAAGTTGTTTTGGAGATTATTGTAGTGCTTTACGAAGTACGTCCACTTCACCGGCTCTGGGACTGCGGGGTCTCCTAAAATCCCCATGGCATCGTAGCAGGTGTTGTACCCATACTTGATCAAGAAGGGGTAGAGGTGGGCAAAGTGATTCCTATCAACGTATACGTTTTCCATGGAGTTTTTATGCTTCGCAGACATTCCAGCGCCAGCACAAACGATCACGTTGGTGGCAGAGAGGATATGGTTAGAAGCTTTCTTAATGCAATCATCAGTAGCTAGGGGCCCCGGCGTGCTCATGCTTAACGCCCCTTTGTACGCGTAAAAGTCCTTGTCAGAGAACACGTTGAAAACTACTATCTCTAGAGTCGTATCTACGTGCTCGTCAAACCACTGTTTCACCGTTTGCAGTGCGGTCACAGATGCTTCCTTCGAGGGATAGCCAAATAGCCCGGTAGAAATACAGCAGAGAGCAAGGGACTTCAACTTGTGGGAGTGTGCCAGGTCCAAAACGTTGCGATATGAGCTGCTTAGAAGTTGTTCGTGTTCCTTCGTCAGAGACTAGAGGATCGTTAGAATTTGAATGTCGAAAGGAAGTATTCGAGCTGTGGACTGAATAGCGAAGGCAGGCCGTCCCTCTTCCCTTCCCCACCCACACCCCCGTCAGATGCAGGAGCAGGTCTTCTCTCTCCTCACCTCTCCCCTAAATAACTGCGGCCCGGTTGCATGAATCACAAATTTACTCGGAAGATTGTAACCCTTGGAAATTATCGGAACGCTTCCAGCAACAAGTTGGGCTCCCCTAGCCCTCATCAACTGATTACATTCGACGCGCAACCTAGGACCTGCAGCTCTGTGAATTACATTGTCGATGCATCTATGTGAGGGCTCAAAGCACCCCAAGCCCTTTTCGTTGGCTGCGTTCAGGATGGCGTCGACTTGAAGCGTGGTGATGTCCCCTTGCCAAACAAAAGCTTTGGCGTTTTTGATTTTGTCGGTGCTCAGATTGATGCTCAGAGAGGAGGTGAGATTCGCAAGACTCATTTCATGCCTTGCTGGGCAAAGGTTGTTGACGGAGTCGACTGCAAACAGAAGATCGTCTGAATAAGCAGGTAAGGTAATGAGTGTGTCGCTTAGGAACTTAAGAGCTTCTTCGGGAGTCTATGAGACAGGAGGGTTAGGAAGTTTGGTGATGGCGGATGCAGGCTGGCGCCAAACATTGGGTTCTCACCACTTCCTGACGAGCAAGAGTAGGCAGGGGCGTCCCGAGCACCATCTCAACGGCTTCGAAAAGTGCAGAAACGTATTCTGACATTCTGGAATGCGTGAATGTGGGAAATAGGCTATTTGTTTGTTCCCAGAAGATACATACTATTTGGACCAATATCAGCAAAATGCTGTCAGAAGAAGGTGAACTTGGACTTAACCTTTAATAAATTTTAAATAAAATAAACAAATGAAAACCGTTTAAATTATAATGGTTTACAAACAATTGGCTATCACGCCGCAGACCAACAAATCAGACAAACCGACCTTCACGTCGCCCTTCAACTCCTCCGCATCCCGACTCTTGACAATGACCTCGACAGCTTTTGTGGCAATCTCGACGTCTCCACAGCCAACGAAGTCCACTAGAGTCCTCCACTCCTTATCCCCAAAACTCAGCCTCTCGCACAAGTGCGCAATCACCCCTAGAGACGACAGAATCGTCTGCCGGTCGCAGAAGCACGACAGCGCACGCTCGAAAATTAGTAGCTTGAACGTGACGCCCCCCCGCTCAAACCTGCGAAGTTGTGTTGTGTTAGAGGCGGAGTGGCAGCACCTTTTTTATCTTCGTCCTCGCTTGCTCTCACCGCAAGAACCAGCTCCTTCCGAAATCGTCCTGGCACAAGTTCTGAGCCAGGCCCATCAACCTCCTCGCCAACATGGCGTCCTCGTTCCCCTCCAGCATATCATACATCCTCGAGAAGAATTTCGAGATTCCGAGTTTATTTGCCCCATCATCAACATTATTATTATTATTATCGCCCCCCTTATTATCATCCCTATCTTCATCTTCATCTTCATCTTCATCTTCATCAATCATCTCTCCCCAAAAACACTTCCTCCCTTCCTTCTCAAAGCACAACCCCTGCAACACTCCCACAACGCTGATCAGACACTTGACATCATTCACCTTCATGATATAACCCACGAGCTTCACAATAATATCCTCGAGGGTATTATACCCTCCCCCTTCTTGCTCTAGCATCGCCAGGCGATGAACTGAGCACGGCGAACGGAGGAAGTTACAGATAACATTCGAAGATTCAATCAGGATAGACTTGCTCGACAGACAGTCAAGGAAACTGCGAACGGCGACCGACAGAACCCCGTCGAACGAACCAGAGATTAACAGCTTGGTAGGGATCGAGTGTCGGAGTAAAATCTAAGATGAGGAATCAGATTTTTAAGTAGCGTGTCAGTGATTCGCATTATCTCCCGTAAAGTGTCTCTTCCTACTTCTTACCTTCAACAAAGTCAGAACCTCCAACAACATCTCAGATCTCTGCCCCTTCAACCCCCCCACATAATTAAATACAATACTCGTAGCCTCAGCGTCTGGGGCTTCGCTTGAGTACCTTTTTGTCAATTTAGGTATAGATTCTGAGCTTACGTAACTCTTGCTTACAGGAATTGAATTTACGTTTAGTGGACCCGCAGTCCGAGGCCGTGGGAATCCAGCTTTTCTGTCAATAGGAGGAGGAGGAGGTTTCTTCACTGCCCTTGAGGCGATGTTGTTGGACGTTAAGGGACGGAGGACTCGAGAGACATTTATATTTGAGGTTGGACTCTGAGATGTTATGGAAGTTAAGGGAGGGGGCTTTGAAATTCGGAGAGGACGGCGACGAGGGGGAGGTGAGGACGGAGGCGGGAGGTTCATATCGCCTACTTCCTTGAATCGGCGGGCGGAGGCCGACCAAGTTAAAACACTGCTTCGAATTTGGAGAGGTGCAAGGAAATCAAAAGTTTTGAACGACGATTTCAGGATGAGGGGAGGGACGCTGCCAACTTAGAAGAAGCACCCTTATAACTCTCAAGTTCCGCTTCAAAATTACGGGTGACGTAACCTCCAATTGTTCAAGTGTTCATTCTACTGGGAAAACTTGAATTCTAAAAAGGTACACTGACGTTGCGAGTGATTGATAATCGAGGAGGCGCCATCTGCCCACCTTTCCCCCCTTTATTAAAAACCCATCTATGTAACGTTGCTTATTGAGGGAAAATTGTTGTTCAGTCTGCCCTCTTTCACGACATTTTTTCAACGATACGTAAGATGCCCCTTAACAACAACCAACTGTCAGGGCTACGCACGGCTACGCACGGTTACGCACGGTTACTGCAAGGACAAGCACGACCTGCTACGCAGTTGATTCACTTCGCGCGAGCAGCTGCTGAATGTGCTGCTGTGAATGGGCTGCCTGTTAGGGCCGAATGGCTGCCGACCTTGGACACCTAAAATATCCAATAATTCGTCTAATTCGTCCCTTGCTCTCTCTACTCTTAGCTGCTCACCATGAGCGAATTCACAAACAGCTCAACCGCTTCAACCGGCGACTCCTCTAAAGACGATTCTAAGCTCTCTTTAACCGAGCAGGTACGATACACGATACACGATAAACGATAAACGATAAACTTTGTTACCCTGCGACACTAACACGACACTAACGCGACACTAACGCGACACTAACACGACACTAACACTTGTCCACATCCTACACCCCAGGCCCGCCTCGCGAAGATCCAAGAAGCCGTCCTCCGCGCCCGCCTCCTCCGCGAGAAAAAGGACACCTCCTCCCACAAATTCTGGGACACTCAACCCGTAGCTCGCGACGCCCTCCAAGACGACGTTTCCAAGCAGCTCGAGGCCGCGACCATCAAGGACGAGAAGAAGACGACCGGGTATATTAAGGAGCAGACTGTGGAGGAGATTAGGAAGGAGCCGTATCCTCTTCCGGCTGGGTTCGAGTGGTGCGTTCTTGACGTTAACAATGAGGAGCAGGTGAGAGAGGTTTTATAACAAACACTGTTCCAACTAAATTAACCCCGTCGCCCACACTTACTTCACTTCACTTCAGCTCGACATGATGTACAACCTCCTCAACCGTAACTACGTCGAGGACGACGACAACATGTTCCGTTTTGACTACTCCCGCGACTTCCTCAAGTGGGCTGTGTGCCCTCCGGGCTACAAGGTCGACCTGCACCTAGCCGTCAGGGCTCAGAAGACCGGCAAGCTCTTCGGCGTCATCACGGCCATCCCTCAGGCCATGATAGTCGACGGCGTCAAGGTCGAAATGGTCGAGATAAACTTCCTCTGCGTGCACAAGAAGCTCCGTAGCAAGCGTCTCGCCCCTGTACTCATCAAGGAGATAACCAGACGCGTAAACCTCACTGGAGTCTTCTCAGCCGTTTACACCGCGGGAGTCGTCCTCCCGGGGAGCATCGGATGCGCGAGATATTACCACAGGAGTATTCAGTTCAAGAAACTCGTTGAGGTTGGTTTCACTAGGGTACCGAATAACCAGACAATGGCGACTGCGGTCAAGTTGAACAGAGTTCCGGCACAGCCCATCACCAAGGGTTTCAGGGCCATGGAGGAGCGCGACGTTGTTGGTGCCCACAAGCTCTTGATGGACTACCTCGTAAGGTGAGTTTCTGTATTTAGTTTTGAGCGCGCGCTCGTGAACGAGGGAGGTTCGCAAATGAAATATAATGTGCATTCGAAGCGAACGCCCCTCGCCCCCCCCCCACCCGACACCCCGCAAAGTCAGAGCATGGCCAGAACTCCCCGCCTTCCCCTGTCTCCTGCAAAATAAGAATGGTGCCTAAATTGAGAAAAAGTGGGGAGCATAGCCCCGAGCGTCAACTGTCAGCCGAGTGTGCACGGCCGACGACTTACGCCTCGGCTTAGCTCTCCGACGATGGTTCCTGAGGAGTCCGCCCTTGAGCTAGGAGCGACGACCCCCTACACACCGTCTAACACGCATTTCACGACAAACCTCACCTGCAGCTTCAAGGTGTACCCAGCCCTCACCGTCGACGAATTCAGACACTGGATCCTCCCCAAGGACAAAGGTGAGACCGACAACATTCAACCATCAACCCACAACCCCCACCCCCCTTCTAACCTTTCCCTCTCCACCACCAGTCGTCAATAGCTACGTGTCAACCAGCGCCGACGGAACCGTCGAAAACCTGTGCTCCTTCTACCACCTCCCCAGCAGCTGCGTGAAGCACCCCACCCACAGCCACATCTACGCAGCATACAGCTATTACAACGTCGCCACGACCGTGCCTCTCAAGCAGCTCATGAACGACTGCCTCGGCCAGGCCAAGGCCGAGGGCCAGGACGTGTTCAACGCCCTCAACGTCATGGAGAATGACAAGTTCCTTCACGACCTTCGCTTCGGAATGGGAGACGGAAATCTCAACTACTACCTTTACAACTGGCACAGCCCCGATGTGCAGCCCGAGGAGATCGGGCTAGTGCTCCTATAAAAGACACGCTAGTGCGGATCGTGGGCGCCTAACAGAATAATTTTAACTTTACAAAAGAAAAATAGTTGAACCCTTCCAATTTTTTTTCAGCATCACGCCAAGCAAAACACGAAGGTCATAACAAAACTTGCAACGCACCACAGCGTGCCACCAATCCTTCCTAATTTTCTAATGCTTACGCCTGCGCTGAGCAGCAGTGCTTCTGCGCTAACGGCTTGCTCCCAGTTGCAGTTCTCTCCATCTTTGTCGCAGGAACCTTGCACAACGCTGACCCCCCAGTAGTCCTGGCTCTCATCCACCTCGGGGACGACGTTCGCCTTGGCGAACCTAATTCGGGCGTAGCGAGGAGAAGCGAGCGTGCACGTTTGGGTCAGATGCTGTGTCCACCAAGGAGCGAAGCGACCTCTTCTCTCCTCACAACGAAGCAGATACTATGACTTGACAGGGAGATTGACAGGGGGATTGACAGGGAGATTGACAGGGAGATTGACAGGGGGATTGACAGGGAGATTGACACCTCGACGCTTCGCTCCTCGCTCGTCACAAAAAGCCTCACCTGTCCGAGAAATAGTAGGCTCCATCAGCGTCATCAACCCACCCCAACACCACGTCTGAGCCTATCATGTTGCCCCTCCCGAATCCCAAACCCACCCATCCAGTCGTCTTCACCTTTGCAGCGACGCTCAACACCTCCTCCTCTTCGTCATACGACCAGTACATTTTGTAACTTTCGTCCAAGGCACTTTCGAACATGTAATTCGCCTCGTCAAACGCAGCCCCAACCCCCTCCAAATACATGTCCCCGCCCAGCGCCCTTTTCACGCATTCTGCGTCGCCGTCTGTCTGAGATGGGGGCAAGTGGGAGCTGACCGCGAAGTTCGCGTTTTCGCACAAGGCTACTGGAAGGATAACACTTCCCTCCTCCCGGTTGTCGTAAGGGTTGTCGGTGATGCTCGTCAGTTCGTAGTTTGCAATATCGACGTTGGCAAATATGCAGCGATCTGCCTTTGGCTGGAGCGGGTAATACCATAAGTACGTCAGACACATTTCGTCGTCGGTTGCGAGTCCAAACTTGGTGTTTTCGCTTTTACCCTCTGTGTTGAACTGGCACGTGGTGTGGATTTCGTCGCCAGCGTTCATGGTCACGTTCAATTCAATCGAACTTTGAAAGTTGAAGTCGTAGTATGGCTCGCTGCCCAACGACGCCTTGAACGAGGGGCGAAGCGACAGATTTAGAAGAACGGAGAATATAGTTAAGTATTCGGCCATTATCACCGCTACTTTATTCTAACTCTTCGCTTCGCAGAATATGGTACTCCCTTCTTCACTGGTTGTAGTAGCCTCAGTCGATCACCCCCTCTCTTCTCTCACCTTGAAGTTACCCGAAGAGTCCAGAAGGGAGGCATGGATTGCTCGGCCGGCTGTGTGGGCATGGAGGATGGAGGAGAATATTTTGACACCGCCCTCTTGAAGATGCGTGGTGCACAAAGTAGGGCACCTCGCGTTGAGTTCGTAAGATTCTTCTCCGGGCGGAATGTCGATACCTGGCAAGGCGCCAGTGTACATCACCCCAACGTCGTTAGGGCGTAAGGTGGGGGTATAGAACATCCTGAGTCCAGAAGAGTCATTGAAGTTTACGCCGTCGAAGTTATCGTAGTGCACCTCCATCAGCAGGTGCTTGTTTTCGACACCGTTCCCGAAAGGCATTCCTGCAGCTGGCGGAAATATTGTTGGGCCGCCACCGATCGCCCACGCAGCCACGATTGTGCCGAAGTTGCACCTCCGCACCGTCAAGGGAACGTCATCGCCCCAGCATCGACCCTGGTACGACGCAGCTTCAGCATCGCCCGCCATTTCTGGACACTGGTACAGAAGAATGTGATGGACCTTGGCACCGTTGCCTTCAGTGATTATCGGAGAGAACTGCGCGAAGAGCGAGATTTCGAGTCAGGAAAAGTAGAGGTTTTTGTGCTCTCGCCAGTGCTCACCTGCAAACCATGATACTTATCATCGTCCAACGCCTCTAGGCTAAATCCCTTACATACGTAGCTAGTCCTGAGAGACTTTACTGTCTCAGCGTCTGCGCCGCCCTCTGTCACCTGGGTCCCCGCTATGTAAATGCTCCCGGAACCCGCCGATAAACTAGTCGTCTCAGAGCTCACTAGAACATCATCAACCTTGAAGTCCATCGTGAGGAGGGGCGTGTCTGGGGGAGTTCCCCCGTACGCACCAGTAGGATCAGCACTACGCAAGCGCAGGCTCGCGGACCCTCTGCTGCTATGGTACGGCACGGAAGTTGTTGATGAGGATTTGGAGCTTGGTGCGCTGTCCCCGCTTGCAAAAATGATTCTATTGGTCGCGACTGAAATGTCTATATCCCCCTCGTCGCATGTTCTGTAGTACCTCTTAAACTTCAGCAGAGTGTGGGTGGCGCGTCCTGCAGTCAACTTTCTGCGAAGCAAGGGTGAGAGTCAGTGTCACACCAGCTCTCTCTCTACCTGCCACGGAAAACTTACCTGACTAGCTTTTCTCCGATGGCTTTGGGGTTAGCCAATATACACAGCACCAAAAGAGCACACGCTACCGCTAGGATACCCCCCCGAATCATATCTACTACGCCAATAATTCCCCAATAAAACACTTCCAACTCCCTGAATTTTTTCCAGAATCATCAATCGGAAAGTCAAAATGGTTACAACTCGATCTCAAACACCGAAGAAAGCCGCCGTCGAAGCATCTCCCGTCCAGGGGAGCTCCCCCCCCCCTCCCGGAGTCCTCCTTCCTTACAAGATCCCGTTGACTCTGTCTGGAATCAACCTTTATGTGATCAGCCCGTTTTACACTTCGCCAATTAAGCTTGTGACGAATTACCTCTGCGGGGCGCCTTATGCTTTGGCCTACAAACACTTCCGTCGGGACCACCAGGGCACGCTCAACCTCGTATTTCACTGTCTGATTTTGGTGCTACAATTGCTCTGCAACTTTGGATTCCTGCACGAGCTTGACGCACGGTTACAGCTGAATGAGAAGTACGGTGTGATCTCCCTCCTCAGCTGCGTCGGTTGGATAACGTGCCTGCTGTTCACGCAGAGCCCCGCCTGGACGAAACTCCTGTCCGGCGTCCTGATCTACTCGGCTTTCACGGTTGGGGGCGTCGTCGCCTCGGCGGCCTTCCCCATCTCGATTCACCTCCAACCCTTCCTCGACACGCTCGTGTACATTTATTTCATCAAGAAGCCGACGTCGCTGCTCCTGTACTTGGTGATCCTGGCGGTGAGGGTCGCGCTGACTGAATATACACTCGCGCACGGCAGTGGAAGCGTGCAGCTTTCGGACCAGTTCTACTTGGGCTTTTTGCTAGTCATCGCGTTCTTATCGCACAAGCCATTCACGCGCCCCGCCTCGGGAGTGTTCGGAATCGGGGCCCTGTTCGGCTGGCTCCTCGCCGTGCTTTCCGGCGACAGGCTGTTCTTCCTTTGGGGAGCTGGGTTCATTGCGACCGCACTGCAAGGCGTGAGTCATAGAGAGACTAAAGAACCGCCAACCATGCCCCAGCTTGCCAACATCAGTAATGAGCTGGCGCACAGTACGTTCTTTCCTTGCCTGCTTTTACAAGCGGTTGGCGATCAAATGGCGCAGAAGAAAAAAGCCTAAATTTAGAATTACAAATTAACAACAACACCCCTGTTATTTTGAATAACGGGTATTTCGTGATTTGCATGTATATTTTTAAAAATTGCTTCCATCATCGGAATTCTATTTTTTAAAGTATTCCGCAGGTGTGTCCCACGTGCTTGTTTTGCCGTCCTCGTGCACATAGTAAAACTCCTGTTCACCTTCATCCCAAAGTCGCGTCCATGGACAAGTCGGAGGAGCCGCCGGTGGCTTTACGATTTCCTCCTCCGCATCCTCCTCCTCCACCGTGTATTTCTCCGTTGGAGGTGCCGCTGGTGGCTTGACGACATCCTCCTCCTCCACCACGAGCGACCCTGCCAAATTTCGGCTACTGTTTTTCTTCGGACTTCTCGCCATGGGGTTCTCACCCGCAAAAAATGTTTCCTCTCCGCCAAAGCTGCGCTCGCTGAGTTCTATCTCAGACTTGTGTTTGATCCTCGCTGATGCTGAAGCCTTGCCAAGTCTCTTGATTAACTTGGTTGCTGCCGAATTGGTTGATACATGTTCATCGTCTTTCTGGTAAATGGCCCACGCGAAGAAGAGGCAGAAAATAATGACGTAGCTACAAATCAGTACGACGCCCATCCCCTGCAAGTCGTATTCGTCTTCAAGAGCGCTACTGTTGAGGTTAAAGTTCATGAAGGACGCCGTCATGAAGACCAGAATGAGTTGGCAGCCAGTCAAAATTGCAACGATGTTGTCCCTCTGTTCGACGTAAGGGTGCAGATTACTAACGCCCACAACGTAAGCTATCCCCATAAGCAGCCCGGCAGAAAGTTGAGTGTAGCTGCCCGGGCGAATGGTGCTAAGCAACCCCGTCATACTTAGCCTGCGTAGAGTCTCCACGACCTCAAAGTACCAGAACTCCGGTTTATACGCTTCGAACAGGAACGCTTTGGCCATCAGTGTCTCGTCTTCTTCTCTCTCGCTAACAGGTTTCATAATGCTCTTCCGGTCAACCCAGAGTACCCTCCAGTAGAGGGCCGTCACGCCGACCGGGAACGTGGCAATCATCAGCCCCCCGAAGATTTCCCAACCCCTTCTCTCCTCTCCGTCGCAATCGATGCTGTAGTCTGACCTCAAGTAGTTCTTCTCGTTGTCCAATCCGTCGCAAGGAAAAATACTGAATATCATCGTTGTTACGGTGGGCAGGGTGAGGTAGGTAATCGCGGTGGCGACGGTGAAGAACTGTTTTTGCTTTTTTAATAAGGCGCCAAGGCCCAAGAGTAATGAGCAAATCACAATAATTGGTAAGGTTGTCATCAGAACCTCATCATATTTGTTGAAGTTACTCGTCCAGCAACCCATGCTGAGAAACTGGAAGAAATTCAGGTTGATCACTTGGACTGTCGCCAACGTGTTCTTTACATTTGACGGGAGCGCTAGAGTCGGTATGACTGTGGGAAGGGAGGCGAAGATCTGCGCGCCAGTGAATATGATCTATGCAAGTAGTCAGCCGGTGTGTTTTGTGATGCGTCGTCATTATCATGTTCCCCCAATTCTCCTCATTCTCACCTTTGCTCCGTTCTTAAACTTCCGCTTCAACTTTTTGTAGGGGCTTACGATTATCGGCCCGCCGTCACTTCCTCGTCGCTCCTTCTCTAGCCGCGAACTTCGTTTCAAATAGAATCTTAACCCGGCTATCGATAGTATGACGAGAGCGACAAGCAAAATCGAATACGTTACTTGCATTCCAGAAGACTTGCAGGTTTGGCACAGGAAGAAGGGGTCTTTTGCATACCCGTCGGCGCAGAGATTGCAGTAGGGGCCGGTGTGTCCTTCACGGCAGTAGTTTGTGCTGTTGCCGCCGACGCAGGCGTCCTCCACGGGGCACTCTCTTAGGTCAGTCGAATACCAACCCGTCCTCCACCACCCCGGATTGACTGTCATGTTCTTGAGGCTCATGCCCATAGCCAGGTCGTCCATTCCGTCCCCAACCACTTCGCACTTTCCTTTGCCACTGTCGTAGGTGCCCAAGGGGCAAACGCAGTCTGTGACTTTATTTGAGCGAGTAAATTTCGTCGTTCCTCCCTGCAACGTGTCCTCGCACAAAATGCAGCTCGTGACACCGTCCTCGGCCTTCCACTTGGCCTTCTCGCAGGGTTGACACTTAGTGCCCATGAGCGTTTCGCCGGGCTTGCAGGTACACAGACCATCAACTCTCGTGAAAGTGTCGAGGCAATCGCATGCGTTGGTCGCAACACTGAATTTCTCGTACTGAGGGCACTTCTCGCAATATCCAGCCCCTTCGCCGGAATACTCTCCTGGGCCATCGCACTGGAGGCAAGACGAGGCACCGAACGCCGCGTACTCGCCCTTCTCGCATTTCGTGCACACATTGCCCACTGGAACTTCTCCAGGATCGCACTGAGAGCAGCCGACCGCGCCTTCCGTAGAGAACTTTCCGGACTGACACTCGTCGCACTCCGTCTTGCCGCCGACAGAGTACCGCCCGGGGGGGCATTTTTCAACGTCCTGGTAGATCGAGGTCGGCTTCTTCCCAGCAGGGCTTATCTTGCACGCATTCAAGCCTGTCGAGTCAGCATACTCGCCATCTTCGTTGCAGAGCCTCTTCTCCCCCCCTGAGCAAGCATGGCCTATCTCACAAATCAACTCAGACTCACGAATATCCTTCGACTCGTCCGTGGTAGGCAAGGTGTAGTGGCCCGGTGACACTGGATTCACGGTGGAACTCGACTCTGGGCAGTAGAGGGCGGAGCTTCCACAGGGGAGGGCGGTGGAGGACGCTCTCGGGCAGAAGTATCCGGCAGGACAAGTCTGGCAGCTGTTTTGGCCTTCATCCGGCTGATATTTTCCAGCTCCGCATATTTCGCATTTTGCCTGGCCTTCGCTCGGCTGGTAGGTCGCCGCATCGCATGAAATCTTATCTGTGGCACCTGGACATTTGTGACCAGGAGGGCAAGGCAAACACGCACTGCTCCCGGAGCTATATTTACCCGAAGGGCAAGGGACCTGCCGTCCGTCCGACGTACAGACGTAGCCTGCGGGGCATTCTCCGCAATTGGTAGACCCGGATCCGCTAGACTTGCCCTCGGGGCAGGTCGCGCAGGTCGCGGAGCCAGGGTTTGCGGCGTAAGTTCCTGGCGAGCAAAGGTCACAGTCGTCAGCGCCGTTGTGATTGGTGGCTCCGGTTTTGTCGTTCTTCTTTCCAGCAGGGCAATTTGTGCATGATACGTGGTTAACGGCGCTGGTGCCTGTATCAGCGTTATAGGTTCCATCGGGACAGACGCTGCAGGAGATGTGATGGTTGGAGTTGGTGGCAGCGTCGTCATTGTATTTTCCAGCCTCGCACACGGCGCAATCTTCAACGTGGTCATGTTCAGAGGCGGTCAAGCCGTTGTCAGAGAGATACGTGCCGATTGGGCAGGTGGTACAGGACGAGGAGGCGGTGGAGGAGGAGTAGGCACCAGCAGGGCAGACTTGGCAGTCTGGGTAGCCGGAACCGAAAGTGCCTGGGAGGCAAGGCTTCTTGGGGAGCGCGTTGATCTCTTCGAGGGAGAGCTCCTTGTTGTGCCAGATTTTTAGTTTGGCGATGGTGCCGTCAAGGTAGCCATCGCTTGACCAGGCAGATCGGCCAAGCCAGTGCTGTGAGCGGGTGAGGATGTTGGGCTCCCATGCGTCTGTATTGGTTCCAATTAGGGAGCCGTTCTTGTAGACCTTCATGGTGGTGCCTGAGACGGTGACGACCAGGTGCGTCCAGGTGGAGGAGTCAAAGTTGCTTGTTGAGACGTACTTGTTCGTTAATCCCTGACGAACGCTCCAACCGATTGTGGATGTAGTTCCTGAGTTGGCCAACCTGACATTGTCACTCTGTGCTCCGTTGCTAAAATCAAAGACAGGACTGTAGCTGTTGAAGCTGTCGTACTTGACGTACACCTCGATGGACGTGGTCCCGCCCCACTCCCAGTTGTCAAGGTCAACCCAATCGTTTACGCCATCAAAAATCATTCCCTCTGTAGAACAGGTTGCGCCGTTCTTGGCCGTTGCCTTGAGGGAGCTTCCGTCAGTTTCGTCCACAGTAGGGCTTTCATCTGAGCAACCCATGAAGTTCCATTCGTGGGTGGAGTCGTGCACACAAACGGAGTCCGAGGTGGCGCCACTGGTGAAGCTCGTCTTTCCCGTGGGGCATTCAGTGCAGACGGAGGCGCCTGGACTGGAGGTGTAGGTGCCGAAAGGGCACGGGGTGCAGTCTGGCAAGCCGGCGCCATAAGTGCCGGCGTAGCACGGGACGGTATTCTGGAGGGCGGAGACCTCGGAGTCCGTCAGCTCCTTGTTGTGGTAGATCTTCAGGTAGGCGACGGTGCCGTCGAAAGCTAGATCGTTCTCGGCCCGATTTCCAATTATGTGATTGGTGCGGGTGAGGATGTTGGGCTCCCATCCGTCTGTCTTGGTTCCGGCGAGGACGCCGTTCTTGTAGACCTTCATTGTGTTGCCTGAGACGGTGACGACCACGTGCGTCCAAGTGGAGGAGTCGAAGTTGCTTGTGGTGAGGGACTTCCACGTTGATCCCTGATAAACATGCCAACCGATTGCCGATGTAGTTCCTGAGTACAAGACGACATTGTCGCTGCTCCGTCCACTGCTAAAATCAAAGACACGACTGTAGCTGTTGAAGCTGTTGTACTTGACATACACCTCGATGGACGTGGTCCCGCCCCACTCCCAGTCGTCAAGGTCAACGTAGTCGTCAATTCCGTCAAACACCATTCCTCCCGCGCTGCAGCTCGCGCCATTCTTAGAAGTGGCAGCCAAGGCGCTTCCGACAGTCTCGTCAACAACAGGGCTATCGTCCGAGCAGCCCATGAAGTTCCAAGAGTGGGCGTCGTGCACGCAATCGGAGTCCGAAGTTGCGCCAGTGGTGAAGCTCGTCTTTCCTAAAGGGCAAGCGGTGCATGTTGCAGCTCCAGAGCTGTGCGTAGGGGAAGTGAAAGAAATGTGTGAGATTATTAGAAAGGCACCAAGGTTGAGTACCATGTTTTGTCAACTCGCCTTCCCGAGTAGGTGCCAAAAGGGCAGGGAGAGCAACCGGATGATACAGAGAAGAATTCACCAGCGAAACACCTGGCGGCCGCGAGGTCAGTAACGTCGGATTGTTGGAGCTCAACGCTGTGCCAAACTTTGACGTAGGCGATGGTGCCGTCCATGAATGCACCAGTACCATGACTAGATCCGATGATGTGATCTGTCCGGGTGAGGACGTTGGGCTCGTGCCCATCTGTCTTGGTTCCGGCTAGGACGCCGTTCTTGTAGACCTTCATGGTGGTGCCTGAGACGGTGACGACCACGTGCGTCCAGGTGGAGGAGTCGAAGTTGCTAGTGGTGAGCCACTTGTTTGTTGATCCCTGCCAGACCTCAAATTGGATTGTGGATGAAGTTCCTGAGTTGGCCAAGAGGACATTGTCGCTGCCATCTCCACTGCCAAAATCAAAGACACGACTGTAGCTGTTGAAGCTGTCGTACTTGACGTACACCTCGAAAGACGTGGTCCCGCCCCACTCCCAGTCCATGATGTCGACGTAGTCGTCACCGCCGTCCATGCTGATACCCACGGCACCGCAGGTCGGCCCGTTCGTAGGAAAGCCCATGAGGTCTCCGGCGATTGAGTCAACGACTGGAGAGCCAGTGGCGCAGCCGCGAAAGTCCCAGAAGTGGTGGGCCGTGTTGTGGGGAGCGTAGAGGGAAGTGACGTCCGACTGCTGGAGTTCCACCCCGTGCCACATCTTCACGTACGCGATAGTGCCGTCCATGAAGCTGCCCATGCCACCCCAGTTTGCTGCCCCGATGACGTGATTGGTCCGGGTGAGGACGTTGGGCTCGTGTCCGTCTGTCTTGGTTCCAGCGAGGGCGCCGTTCTTGTAGACCTTCATTGTGGTGCCTGAGACGGTGACGACCACGTGCGTCCAAGTGGAGGAGTCGAAGTTGCTTGTGGTGAGGGACTTCCACGTTGATCCCTGATAAACCCACCACGAGATTGTGGATGTAGTTCCTATGTTGTTCAAGAGGACATTGTCGCTGTTCGCTCCATTGCTAAAATCAAAGACACGACTGTTTTCTTTGAAGCTGTTGTACTTGACGTACACCTCAAAGGAGGCGGTTCCGCCCCACTCCCAGTCGTCAATGTCAGCGTAGTCATCACTTCCGTCAAGCCTGAGGCCATCCGGTCCACAGACTGGATCGTTCATAGGCGTGGCGACGAGATCCCCGGCAATACTGTCCATCACAGGGCCGCCCGTGGTGCAACTGCGAAAGTCCCAGAAGTGGTGGGCGGTGTTGTGGGGAGCGTAGAGGGAAGTGACGTCCGACTGCTGGAGCTCCACCCCGTGCCACATCTTCACGTACGCGATGGTGCCGTCGAAGTACCCAGACTTTTGGTCTCCCAGGTCGGCAGCACCGAAGATGTGACTGGTGCGGGTGAGGACTGTGGGCTCGTGTGCGTCAGTGGTGGTGCCGACAATGACACCGTTCTTGTAAACCTTCATGTCTGTGCTGCTGACAGTGACCACGACGTGTGTCCAAGTGAAGGAGTCGAAGTTGCTATTCTGGACCCTTTTCCATGATGAATCTTCACGGTGAACCTGCCAGTCAATCACAGAAGTATATCCTTCGTTGCGTAAGTGGACATTGTTGCTTTCGCTCCCACTGCCAAAATCAAAGACACGTCCGTGGTGTAGAAAGCTGCCGTACTTGACGTACGCCTCAATGGACGTGGTCCCGCCCCACTCCCAGTCGTCAATGTCAGCGTAGTCATCGCTTCCATCAAGCCTGAGGCCGTCAGCTCCGCAGACGGGCCCGTTTGTAGGCGTGGCGACGAGGTCCCCAGCGATACTGTCCGTGACGGGAGATCCGGTTGCGCAGCCGCGGAAGTCCCAGAAGTGGTGGGCCGTGTTGTGGGGGGCATACAAATTGGTGACGTCCGGCTGCTGCAGCTCCACCCCGTGCCACATCTTCACGTATGCGATGGTGCCGTCGAAATAGCCATTGGAGGACCAGGCTGATCGACCGAGCCAGTGCTGTGAGCGGGTGACGACGTTGGGTTCGTGCCCGTTTGTCTCGGTCCCGGCGAGGACGCCGTTCTTGAAAACTTTCATGGTGTTGCCTTTGGCGGTGACGACCACGTGCGTCCAGGTGGAGGAGTCGAAGTTGCTCGTGGTGAGGTACTTGGCTGTTGATCCCTGACGAACATCCCAATGGAGTGTGGATGTAGTTTCTACGTTGTTCAAGAAGACATTGTTGCCGGGCGATCCACTGCTAAAATCAAAGACACGGCTGTAGCTGTTGAAGCTGTCGTACTTGACGTACACCTCAATGGACGTGGTTCCCCCCCACTCCCAGTCGTCAATGTCGACATAGTCGTCGCTCCCGTCAAGGCTGATGCCATCATCGGAACAGGTGGGGCCCAGCATGGGAGTAGCGGCCAGGCCCCCCGCAATGCTGTCAGTGACAGCGCTACCTGTACTACATCCGCGGAAGTCCCAATAATGGGAGACGGAGTAGGGAGAATATAGTTCGGTGACGTCCGACTGCTGCAGCTCCACGCCGTGCCACATCTTCACGTACGCGATGGTGCCGTCCATGAAGTCCATCATGCTTCCACCCCAGTTTGCAGCCCCAATGATGTGATTTGTGCGGGTGAGAACGTTGGGCTCGTGCCCGTCTGTCTTGGTTCCGGCAAGGACGCCGTTCTTGTAGACCTTCATGGTGGTGCCTGAGACGGTGACGACCACGTGCGTCCAGATGGAGGAGTCGAAATTGCCTGTATCGAGGAACTTCCATGTTGATCCCTGAAGAACACTCAACCTGATGGTGGATGTAGTTCCAAAGTTGCCCAAGACGACATTGTCGCTGACCTCTCCATCGTTAAAATCAAAGACACGACTGTAGTCGTTGAAGCTATCGTACTTGACGTACACCTCAATGGACGTGGTTCCACCCCACTCCCAGTCGTCAATGTCGACGTAGTCGTCAACTCCGTCAAGTCGGAGGCCGTCAGCTCCACAGACTGGTCCGTTTATAGGAGTAGCGGCCAGGGCCCCCGCAATGCTGTCAGTGACACTGCCGCCGGTGAAGCAGCCGCGGAAGTCCCAGGAATGGGAGGGGGGGTTCGTAGCTTGGACTGGCCCAGAATGGACCTGTAGGAGGAAGAGGATGAGGAGGAGGTGGAAACACAACGTGTTCATGATGAGAGGAGAAAGGAAGGGGAGGCGGGCAGCAGGGGTACTGGGCAGGTAAAGTGTGTTTTCCGAGTACACGAGTACACACAGATCTATGCTGAGGGCTCTTCTTGGCTATTGAGGAGTGTTGGAGCTGGGGGCTATATCGTTCGCTGCGAGTTAGGTTTGCCTTTTCAGTGTGAAAAATCTTACCCCAGGGTACCCAAATTTCCAAGTAAAATGGGATTGGTGGGGAAACCTGCTAGGGCGTTGTCGGATGGTATCAAAGCTGCCTCGCTCCCACCCCACACCCACACAGGCTATCCGACAACTCTGAACTTAATTTGATCGTATTTGACCTGGAGCGGTTATCTGGAGCGCGGGGGCGAGAGAGAAAGGACAAAAATTAGCGAAACCAACATAACACGGACGCACAGATACGGCAAACAAAAGAGGAAAAAATACCCCCCCCTCCCCACCCTACATTTATTAGTTTTATACAAATTTTAGAAGTCCTTGAATTGATCGCCCTCACTGCCAACGACGAACTCCTCGACGGCCGAGTTGAGCTCTAGCGAGTCGTCCTCTTCGTCGTCTCTACTGAAATTGCTCGAGTCGGTCTCCCCGCTGATGCTGGGCACGTATTCCATCTCGAAGCCGTAATTCGCGAGCTTGGCCCAGTCGTCCTTCGACTTGATGGCGTGGGCGGAGAAGAAAAGGTGCTTCTTGATGTCTTGGATGCCGCCCTTGAGACTGCCGAGGCGAAGGGCGGAGTTGGCCTCCAGGAGCTTCCGGATGATTGACTTGGCGTGGGGGTCGAAGCGGAGGGGGAAGCGCAGGTATCTCTGGCTGTACACAATTCGCTCGAACGTGTCCTGCTGGTTGTTGGCCTCGAAGGGAGTGGTCCCGCAGAGCATTTCGTATATTAGAATGCCGACGCTCCAGAAGTCCACGGCCTTGTCGTGACCTCTGCTCAGAACGATCTCAGGGGCCATGTACTCCGGAGTTCCACACAGGGTGAAGGTCCTGTCCTCGAGCTTGCCGCCAGCGGTCTCGTACGGCAACCTCTTGGCAAAGCCGAAGTCCGCGATCTTCAGGTACCCCCGCTTGTCTATCAAAAGGTTCTCCGGCTTCAGGTCACGGTAGCAGAAGTCCCATTCGTGAATGTGTTCGAACGCAGATATGCACATCGCCGAGAACAACACGGTCGACTTCAGGGTCATGCCCCCCCACTCTCCTTGCATGGATTTCGGCTTCTTCTCGTACAGCAGCGACCAGAGTTCGCCTCCAGGAACGTACTCCAGCAGAAGGTACACTTGGTTCGTGTCGCTCAGGGTGCCCCGGAGCTCGACCACGAACGGGTGGCTCATGACCTGCATGGCCTCCTTCTCCCTCCAAACGTTTTGCTCCTGGTGCGTTCTGATGAGGTGCGCCTTCGCAAGGCACTTGAGGGCCGAAACCTGATTCTGCCTCACCCTGTGAGTGACCATTACAACCTTTCCGAAAGTACCCATGCCCAGGACGCACAGCACATCGAGGTCCTCCAGGACCACAGGGTCCATTTCGGACTTCTTCTGTTTTATCTTCGCCTTCATGCTCTCTGTCCTCGACCTCCCACCCGTGACGCCAGCCCCCTGTTTCAGGCTCGCGTAGGGGTTTACGGCGTCGACGTCGTCCAACTTTTCGACCCCCTCCATGTAGTCCTCGGCCTTGCCGTGCTTCACTGTAGCGTGATGCTCCCTCTGCTCCATCTGCTCCTGGATCTCATTTTCAAAGGGAGCCATGAACGTCTGAAAGTCATTCCTGTGCATCACGAGCAGCTCCGCTTTATCGGTCGAGACCTTCACCGAGGCGGTCCTGGGGGCACGAGTGAGCAGGGCGATCTCACCGAAGTAGTGCCCACTCTCCAAAGTGCCGAGCTCGACCTCGGCATCCAGCGAGGATGAGAACTGCGTCACTTGAACTGTGCCGTCGTGGACAACGTAAAAGTGGTCGCCCTCTTCGCCCTCTGTTATCACTAAGTCGCCCTTCTCGTATTTATGAGATTCGAAAATGTTAGTGAGAGAGTAGAGCGCCTCCTCGCTCAAGCCCGAAAGCAGAGGGACGGACTTCAAAACACGGGCTGTCGTGATGTGGTAGATGACCTCTTGAATGCCTCCGAGGAGAAGGTTGAACTGATCCAGCGTGAGGGTGAAGCACTCGACGTCCCCGCATGCAATTACGTTGGCAGCTCTCGGCTCCTTCTTCTGCAGCGCCCTCTCTCCGAAGAAGTCCCCGGACTTGAGCCGAACCATCTGCGATGAACGTAACGTTGGCGAAGCGACGAGTTAGAATAAAATAGTTTGGTGGCAGTGAGAGGCGGACGGATGACCCCTCAACAATCACAAACGGCATTGGCGCATTATCAGCGGAGAGCAAAGCAACGAGGTGTTTGTCATGCGCATTCCAAGCTAGCTCGTCGCTTCGCTTCTCACCTCTCGCTCGGCACCATCCTCCTCGTTTTTCGTGCACACAACTTTTCCCTTGTATATGATGTAGAAGACGTCTCCCTCATCGCCCTGCCTAATGATGTACTCGCCGTCCGAGTACATCTCCGACCTAAGGGCCCTAGCAATTTTCGTAGTCTCCTGGTTACCCAGCGGGTGCAGCAACGGCACATTGTTCAAGAACTCGCAAAGCTGAACTGTCTGGTTGCTCGACGAAGTGGCCAGCAGCCGACGGAAAAGCGGCCTAGAGAGAGACCAGAGGGTGCAGTCGTCCATCGCAACGATGGTGGCGGCTCGTGGGCTATTCCACATGAGCGCCAATTCACCGAAGGCGGCTCCAGATGTCAGGATCCCCTTCTTCTCTCCGTTGACCTTGATCTGCGCGCTGCCGTGCTCCAGCACGTAGAACTTGTCCCCGGCCTCTCCCTGCTGAATAATAACCATGTCCTGGAGGACATCCTCCTTCTCCATCGTGTCTATCACGTCCTTAACGCCGCTGCCCTCCAGGTCCGAGAAGAGGAAGTGATTCGCGAGGGAGGAGGCGATTATTTTTCGAGTCTCGTCGGATTTTGGATAGACGGTCAAGGCGACGTTGTCGTTGTCGAGGCTGGGGAAGAAGGGGCAAGAAGAGGGAATGGGGTGGGATGTTAGAAGCTCGAGGAGAATAAAATGAAGAAATAAGCGAGCACAACAGAAAATACAACAAGGGCTCACCTCTCGCCGATAATTTGCTCCCTCCTCTTCGGCTTCTCCACCCCCTTCTTCCTCTGATCTTTCATGTGCTGGTCGGCGACGTCGTTGGCGTGGTGTGAAATGGGGAGGGGGGAGAGGTTCAACGCCTCCATCATCTCCTGGACGGAGTGGATTATGTCCAGCATCTCTTTTATTGAGTCGATGGCTTCAGTCGCAGACTCCTGAGGAAGGTTTGGTTTAGTTAGGAGACGATAAAAATAGCATCGTCGTATCATAAATTAACTCACCGTGACGGGTTCGACTTTGCTAACGCTCTCAGGTATCTCCGCCTTCTCCTCCTCTCCGAGCTTCCTAGGTTTGGAAGGAGCACGTCCTCCGTCACTGAGAAGTTTCATCTTCATTTCAGCGTCAGAAAGGCTGGTGGAGAATTTACGGCTCGGAGGTAATTTCTGGTTCCTAGAATTTGACGGGGCGGCGCCAGAAATGTCGGTGAAGGAAGACATCGAGGGGAAAGATGGGGGGGAGGGTGAGGAGGATCTGGGTGGGGAAGGTGTGTGTATTTGTTGGGGATGACAACGTGGGAAGTGTATTTAGGGTTGACAGGGAGGGATACTTTTCACTTTACTGTCGGTGTTGAGGAGGGAAACTCGCACGTTGTTCGTTCAATGTAGTGGGGGGTGTTTCAGGAGATTGGAGAAACAGTTGAGAGAAAAATTGAATGGCAAAGTTTGAGGGTTTCCACTGAACGTATTGGTAATTTTAATTAATTTTCCTCCTTCCCTATATTCATAAAGCCGCGGCGAGGAGAGCAGATGTCGTCAACTTATCAGAAGCAGCTGGAATGGTCCCGAAATGTTTCTCGCAGAAACAAGGAATTGAGCAAGTCCATGGAGCTGCAGAAAGACAAGGAGCACGCAAATATGTTCAAGCCGAGGACGAGCCACGGAAACGGGGCGAGGATGAGAGTGGTGGACGAGGGGGGCAGAAGGTGAGGCGGCGTTCGTTCCCATAGTATTTTGTGCTTGTCATCCTGGACTGCACGCCTTGCCTGTCTTCAATTCTAACCAAGGCTGTTGCGCAGCAAGGACCAAAAGTCTCTTCACGTCCACCGCCAGGAAAAGGCGCGACTAGAAAAGTCGCGTGTCCACCAAATGACCACCCATAAAAAGCACCACGTATCCTCCCACACTCCTCCCAGCGCCGGCGCCCTGGGCAATCGTACAGTGAGCTCTCAGCAGCCAGCCGTGCGGCTTGTGAACGACCTTCCTGCCGAGAACTCGACCCCGGGATCAACTTCCGGGAACACGGGCGGTTATAGGGCAGCTTACGAAGAGGAGCAGCAGAATCCTACACTAAATTACAACGGCGGGGAGGACGAAGGTGAGTGAAGTGAAGCTGGTGGATTTGATTGATTTGATTGAGACTGCGGGGCATGGCAACCTCTAACTACATTTTATCCGCTTGGCGCTTTGTGTGCGTGTTTTGTAGGTTTTTTCTACGACCAGCTCGTGAAGGAGCGCGAAGAATGGTCCGAAGAGCGCCGTAGAATGCTGAATGTGATCCAGGTCCAGCAGCTAGAGATAGAGCGCATAAGGGGGGAAGGTCGGGAGAAGGCAGTCGAGGTCGCGAGGACGTTTGGGGACGCGGTTGGGGTGTTCGAGGAGAGGTTGATCGGGGTGGAACAGGGGGTGGCGCAGGAGCTTAAGCTTTTGAGGAGTAGGCTCGGAGAGAGGAGCGGGGAGGACGGAAGGTTGGAGAGCATGGAGAAGCAACTGAAGTGGATCATTGAAAATATGGGCAACATGGGTGGCGCCAAAGGCGGCGGGAGATGAAAAGAAAGGGATAAAGAGATGAACCATTTCGAAGGACAAGAAGGAGAACTTTTTTTTTTAATTATTGAAACGGTGTAGAGATTTAAAGGTGGATTTTTATTTCCACCACTCAGTTCTTTCCAGACTTAAGGTTCGCCTGCATATCGGCCCATACCTTGGTCATTTCCTGGTTAGCATTCACGGAGCCGACGACGCCGTGGGGCTGGTAGTGCTTGAGGATGGGCTTGGTCATGCGGTGGTACTCCTTGAGCCTGTTGACGAGGGCGCTGGCGGTGTCATCGGGCCTCTGCATCAGGGGCTCACTGGTGGCGTCGTCGAGCATGGAGGCGGGGTCGGGCTTGCCGTCGGCGCCTAGCTTCATGGATTTAGGGGGGGCGTACTTGACGTGGTAGGAGGCTCCAGAGGCCTTGTGGATCCATCGGCCGCAGATGCGCTCCTCGAGGATGGAGTCGGGGACGTTCAGCTCAATTACTTTGCTCACGCAGGCTCCCTTTTGGGGCGAGGGTTGGTTAGAAGTGATAGTGTGGTAAGGGCTAGGGCTGCAGCAGTATATCTCACCTCCTCGGCAAGCATCTTGTCAAGGGCCTTGGCCTGAGGCTGAGTCCTAGGGAATCCGTCGAGGATGAATCCGAATTTGCAGTCGGGCTCAGCAATGCGGTCCTTGATAATTCCGACGACAATGTCGTCACCGACCAGGCCGCCGGCCTTCATGATTCCCTGGGCCTTCTTGCCGATCTGTTTCGTTCATGTTGGTTAGAAATATATAGAGGAGAAGAGGGGTGCGAATCGAGGGGTGCGGATCGAGAGACTGCTCACCTCGGTCTGGTTCTTAACAGCGGCGCGGAGCATGTCTCCGGTGGAAAGCTGCGGGATGCCGAGCATGGCCTCTATCTTGGGCCCCTGGGTTCCCTTTCCACTTCCAGGAGGCCCGAAAAGCATCATGACGTTCCTCGGCCAGTAAGTGGCGAACTTCTCCTCGGTCTCGGCGACCTTGCTCGCCGGGACGAGGTCGACGACGTCGGGGTTGCTCTGGATGTAGAAGGCGGCGCCGCCGGCTCCGACGGCAAGGCCCAGGAGGGCCCCTCCGGCTCCGCCGCCGCCTCCGCCGGACGAGAAGAGACGGGGGGACACGCGGGGAGCAACGCGGGTGGCAAGCTTGCTGAACATTATGGGGAAGGTGAAAGGGTCTGGGGCGAGGCGAACGGAATGGGTTAGATCCTGGCGAGTTGACAACGGGCGGGGACGACGGCCCATTTCGTGTAAAGTCCTTTTTGAGAGGAATTCCGTGAAGGAGGGGGCACAAGGGTGGACAATTTAGAGATATAGAGGGTATTCATAGACGGTATCTTTAAAAGTGCGTTTAGGCGATCCGAATTGAGGAAGAATTTCCGCACCTAGAAAAAATTGTGAATTTCCAATTAAATTTACCTGGGTTATCTTCATAAAAGGCCCTTCCCACAACAATGGATTTCAATGGCCGCACCTTCTGGAAGCACCCAACTGGTAAAGGTCTGAAGGTCAAAGTGCCCGTGGCTGGCGAATCCCTCCCGCAGGGGCCGCAAAATGCCATCCCCCAATCCAATCCTAAAGCACTGAACCAACACCATGTGTCCCCTTCCTCCCCCATCGTTCCGCCGTCGACGCTTGAGTGTTTAAGGACGAAGATAAGATCCTTTTTGGGGGGTCAGGGGCCGAGATCGTCCCCCCTCTCTGCTTCCAAAATGAGCAAAACTCCCAGTTCCACTTCCACCTCCACCTCCGCCCTTCTTCCGCCTTCCACGAAAATGTCCTCAGGAGGTAAGTTCCTTCTACTAGCTTTTAGAGTTCACCCTCTACTGCCACCCGCAACAAAATTTATTTTTTTCTAACCCCGCCCTGCGCCCCCTCCGGCCCCGCTTAGTCTCGTTTCAGACTCAAGGTCGCCACTGGAGAATCGGCCGAACTTGGTACGACTTCTCCACATTCGATCACCCCGGAGGGTCTGAGATTCTATACCTCGCCCGCGACCGCTTCTCGGACTCTACCTACGCTTTCGAGAGCCACCATATGGACCAGGAGAAGGCCAGGAAAATTATCAAGAAGTACGCGGTAGGCGAGGAGCTGCAGAAGGAGCTGGAGAGACTTAACCCTACTCCTGCCCCGAAGTTGACGAAGCCGGGGGATTTCTACTACGACCTTCGGCTTCGCGTTCTAGCCATGTTCCGCGAGAAGTCATCGAAGGCCGGAAATTCAAGGGGTAAAAAGGTCGACGTCGGGCCGACGCCTCTCTGCCTGAACCTCTTCTACGCTTCGTTCCTGGTTTGGGTTTGTGCTGTCTACAACACACTGTATGTTAACCCCAGTGTTGTCAGCGCCGTGTTGCAGGGGGTTGCTGGGGCCGTGTTGGGCGCTTTCGGTCACAACTGGATACACCAGCCGAAGTACAAGTGAGTTGCAGGGGGAGAGGGGGGGAGGGGGGGGGTACGGGAGTGGAAGTAACATTTTCACTAACGCATTGTCATGTTGTCCGTTCTCGTTTGCAGGTTCTACGCCCTACTCAGCTTGGACACAATAGGCTTCAGCTCGACAGGCTGGTATAGAGAGCACATTCTGCAGCATCACATGTACACTAACACTCCCTTAGACAACCACTTCCGCGGCACTGACCCCTTCCTGATAACCGACCCCACCGTCCCTCGCAACTTCTTCCAAAAGTATGTCACCCCGATTTTGAACCCAGTCATCCTTACCTTCGGCCTCTGGGGAAATTACGGCTTCCACTTAGGTGAAGTGCTAAAGGGCAACGAACCCGTCTCAATCGGCAAGCTGTTCCTCCCCACTCTTGTCTACCTCTTCTACTCGACCTTGGGCGTTTACGGTTTGGGTCTGTTCTGGCTCAACACCGCGACGACATCGATATACTATTTTACGATGGCTTTGATGAACCACAACTCAGAAAATACCTTGAATGTCAAAACCCGGAATGAAGCTAAAGGTGAGCGTTTGGGGGGGGTGGGGGGACGGGGGCTTGCGAGGAGCGTAACAGAAGAGCTGTAATCTCAACTAAATTGGCGTTCCTAACCCTCCTTCTCTTAAATCCCCCCTCCCCCCCCCCTCAGACTGGGGCGAAGCCCAAATCTCCTCCTGCGCGGACTGGTCAATCCAGGGAAAGTTCCTCCCCAGCATAATCTACCTCTGGCTAAACTACCACTGCGTCCACCACCTCTTCCCCTTAACCGATTTCTCCCACCACCGGGACATCCAAGGTATTCTCATGGAGACGTGTAGGGACCATGGTGTGGAGTATGTTGCGGGAGAGTTTTGGACGATTTATAAGGAGATGGTCGAGAGTTTTTCGAGTCCGAGGAGTTTGTTTATGGAGATTAATTGTTATAATGGTAGTTGAATATAATACTTTTTGTTAGAATTAATACCATAATATTATTTTTAGCGAGAGTGGTTTTAATTTCGCGTCTCCGTCGGGTTATAGTTCCCCCATCTTAGAAGGCAACTCCCTCATGAATCCGATCCCTCCAAGAATTCTAAAAATCTCCGGACTTATCCTCATCTCCATAACCCCATAAACCTCTAAACAAACAATAATCTGAGCGAGCCGAGGAGCAAAGCGACGAGTAAGAATAATGTAGCGGTGAAAAAAGAAGTCGCTTCGCTCCTCGCTCCTCGAACTCTCTTACCCCAAACCAAACAACCCCCACAACAATATATAAACAAACGTACACTGCAAAAACACTATCCCTCCCCATCTCTCTACTTTTCCCAACTTCCTCATAAAAAAGCTCCCTAAAAACATCACCACCTTCACCAACCATCCCCTCCCTCCTCTCCCCATCTCCCACCAAATCATACCTCAAAATGTCCCCTCCATCATGCACTAAAACCTCTTCCTTAATCGCGTCAGCAATCTCAGTCTGATGATCATCCATTAAACTTCTATTAGGTACAACAATTATCTGAAGTGAAAGTATAGGGATTATCTCGAGCAAGGTACCGGCGCCGGCGTGGGTGAGGATTAGGGAGGAGGTGGAGAGAGGGAGAGGGGTTAAGTAGGGGAGGAAGTTTAGGGTTAGGAGGCGAGTGTTTGAGGAACCTAAACCTGTTAGGAGGTATGTTGTGGGAGAAGGGGTTGTGGTTTTGTGTGACCAGTTATTTTTGAGGAGGGAATTTTTTAGGGTGGAGTCTAAGGTTTTGAAGGGTTCGGTGCCGTGTTGGATTGTGCAGGATATGTGTTTGTTGGGGAAAGAAGTTAAGAGGGAGAGGAGGTTGGAGGGGGAGAGGAAGAGGGAGGTTAGATATGGAAATTGTGTTGTACCGACTGTCAGTAGAATGTTATATTGCTGCTCTACATATGTATTAGTGCGCATTATAGAGGACCGTATATAGGACGATCTGTGATCACTTTGTGAGCCACTTTGTGTGTGTGAAATGAAAGCCTTCCCTCAATCTCGTATCGATGCTAGCGAGTTATTAGATATAAACTTTTTATAACGCACTAGCGCCAATTTCGACCTGCTTAACGGACAATTTTGCGATGTAGTTTCCGTGTAGATGCTACGGGTTTGGGATATTTAGGCGTTCAGGGATTGATTTTCGGCAAATATGAAAATAAGGGATTGGGAAGTGGCTGAGAAAGGAAATAGCCGACGTTTATCATTCATTATTACGCAATATGTCTAAAAGAACTTCTGAAGAGCTTTCTATCGCAATTGAGCTACCTGATCCGAACAATTTAGAGGGCTGAGATGACGAGGAGGAAGTATTTGAAGGCTTAGAGTTTGATTCTGCCGCCGACGTGACCCCAGTCATCGGAGGTGATGATTTCATGCATACAGACGACTTCAGGCGGCTGTTTGTTGGTTTCGTCATGGTTGATACTTTAGTTTCGATGCGTTGGCTTGATAGAAAATGGCACAAGGTAGTTGAGAAGAAGCTGACTGAGTTGGAAGATGAACCTTTCGGAGAGGTGATTGTTCATGGAGGGAATGATATAAGTGGTGAGGAAGCTATTTCTGATGTGAGGAAGGATAGGATGAAGCAAGTTTCGAGTGTCGTCTTCCTTCTGAATATTACAAAGGTCGGAGATCGTGCCTGCTGCTATGCCTCCAATCTCGTCATTGTAGACATCCCCGAAGGCATTACAATCATCGGTGGTTATTCCTTCACATACTGCAGAAGTTTGAAAGAAATAAAGTTCCCAAAGTCGTTAACGTCAATTGACTATTGCTCCTTCGGTAAATGCTCCAGTCTAGAAAGGGTCGATCTCCTTTACACTCACGTTCAAGAATTAGGTGATTATGCCTTCACAGGTTGCAAACAAGTTTAAGAGTTATGAAGATCCCGGACTCACTTCAAACGCTTGGTGATGGTGTCTTCTTCAACTGCGCCAAGCTAGTCCCCTCAACCATAGACGTCGGTTATGGCCATGACGTAACCGAGGTAGTCGCCTACCTCCGCTCTATACAATAAATCACAAAAATTTCACTACTCTAAAGCGATTCTATACATCTTACCCCACCACTTTTAATCGCATTCTATACATCTTACCCCACCACTTTTAATCGCATTCTATACATCTTACCCCACCACTTTTAATCGCATTCTATACATCTTACCCCACCACTTTTAATCGCATTCTATACTACCCGCCACCGCCCACCCAACTTAAAGCTGATCGTCTCCGACCTTGGCCCCCCCCTGCCCTCCCCTCTGCTTCTCCTTTGCCGATACGATCCGCTTCGGCGGCTCAATCTTCAAAGCCGCCAACATAGCAGGCATGAAAGTAAGCCCGTGTGCCAGCCCCAGCAGAATAATCGCAAGTACCATTTTAAAGAAAACCCTGAACACCTCGCACTGCGAGAACGCAAGCGGCAGCAGTCCCAGAAGGCTTGTCATTCCTCCGAAGAATACGCTCCTAGCCATTTGCTTCATCGTGAGCCTCAGCCACTCTACGTTCGTTAGTTCAGGGTCGCTGTTGGCGAAGAAAGCGTGGCATATATGGGCGTTATAATCTACAACTAACCCAACAGCCATAACCAAGCCGAGTCCTGTGCGGCTGTTCACGTTGTCGCCGTAGAGGTAGACTACGCCGTAGAGCTCGGTGTCTATCATTGTGACGGTCACTAGGAGGAGGAGGACTGCGATGGGCTGTTTCAAGACGACTAGGGAGGTTATCAAAACGGCTACAAGGACGAGACCGAAGTTCGTCATGAGCCTCTCGAAAAATACCACGAACTGATAGACGTAAACGTAGATCCAGGAGTCGGCGAAGACCTTCTTGCCCTCGAAGCCAGTGTAGGCGTTGCAGAGGTCTACGATTTGGTTCATGGCGTCGATTTGTTATTTGACGCCGTCGATTTTGTCTTGGAAGAGCCAGGTGCGGGAGGCTTCGATGGAGTTGTCGGTGCCGAGGGAAATGTCAGTCGCCCACACCTTGTACTCGTCCACAGCGAGGAAGGAGACGATCTTGGCCTTTATCTGGGCGTCGGTTAGGTCGACGCCTGTGGAAGAGTAGTCACATGGAGTTGTGGGGGCTGTGCCGCCAACATCCGTGTCAGTTCCCAGGTAGGAAAGAAACGAGACGAGCCACGAAGAGATTGGGCCGTTGCTGTTAGCGAGGTTTGTCGCAGACTCTGTAAGTTCCAAGACCTTGACTTGATTTTCTGCCGAGATCAGGTCAACGTCAGGGAGGTAGATGCCCACGGGCGCGACCGCGTCGTAGGTGGACATTCCGTACTTCTTGTTCATGACGTTGTAAGTCTTGAAGAAGCTGTCGTCCAGGACGAGCTTGTTGGGATCGAAGCCCTCCGTGTTCTACGACAATCGACGAGCGTAACGAGTTAGAATTTGAAGGAAACTTTTGATCCGTCGAGGTTTCTCACCTCCGTGGACGCCCAAATTCCGATTCCGAACCAGGCTAGGAAGATTACTACGACGGCGACCCAATACTTGTTTAGCCAGATTGCAAAATACTCGAAGGCGTCGCTGACGGTCCTAATGTACAAAACCTCTGCTTTCTTGGGCTTTCCGAACATCTCCTCGGTCATGGCCCTGCTGAACCTGGGCTTCTCCTCCTCGCTCTCAGTCACTCCGATGCAGATGCAGCAGTCCATCTTCTTCGCCTCCTTGCGCCTGTGGTCCCAGACCAAGATGGCGACAAACATGGTGCACTGGAGGAAGAAATCGAAGAGGATGGCCCAGGCTGCGTAGACGCAGAAGGCCTGATACCTTTGCCGAGACTCAAGCAACAGGTTATTATCATGATGATGTAGGCAGCTCCGACAAGCGGGATGTCGGCGCCGATGGCCTCCCCGAGAGCGTCGTCAAGTGCCCTGGACGTGTGGTAGGCCAGGTTGGCCTCGCTGGACTTGGTCTTGACGAACTTTTCCATTTCCTCTTGGAACTTTGTCATGAAGTCTAGCTCGGGGCAGAGGTAGTCGTCAATGCAAGCCTGTTGGTTCTATAACCACCAAGTCACCTTGACACTCTGAGCTGTCTCAATGTGATCGTTTGTATCTTTAATAATGGTCCCGCCAAAGCAGTCTGGGTTGTAAATGACGTTCTCTCCAGTTCCGGGGAAATTGTCTATGACAAGGGCAGCCAGGAGGTTAGCGTCCGTACTGGGAGTGATGGCGTCGTAAGCCGACTTGTCGTGGCCCCAGAACTCTAAAGCGCCGGAGTGGTCGCACACGTCGACCGAGTTCTTCATGCACAGATCCTCAAACGTGTACGTGGTCCCTTCGAAATCGACAGAGAGGGACCTGACGAGGGTGTCAGCCTCCCAAAGAATGTCAAAGTACGTGGACTTGAGGATGTTGTCTTCTCCATTGGGGGCAGTGAAAATCACGTTTACATCGTTGGTGGAAGTGGCGAAGACCTTATCGATGTAGTCGTAGTTGACCTTCGCTTCAGAGTCGGCCGGGACCCACAGGTCCACAATGGCAGACTTGCTAGTCATGGTGACAACGCCAGCCATGCACCCGAAGCTCAAAATCAAGGTAGACACGAACCATAGGAGAGGCTTGCGGGTGACGCTTCTGCCCAAGCTCTCGAACTTGTCCTCCAGGAAGGTCTCAACTGTGTTAGTGAGTTCGTACCAGCCCATTGTATACTTGTGGGGGTCGCGTAGAGGTGAGGGAGGGGGAGTAGGGGAGAGTTTGTTAGTGTTATATATATTGTCCGATAGATTGTAGTCTAGATAAAGGCATTAACCGAAGAGGGAAGGTTGATGGTGTTTTTGTGATGAAGCGGGGATACGTTGTGTCAAGGGGGAGAGTAGGAGGGGGGCACGTTTGAAATGTTGGCCAGTCCTTACCTCTCAACGGTGGAGTTCAGGCGGGTTTGGATGAAGTGGTTAATTTTGGAGTAGAAGCGAAGGGTGAAAGGATCTAGATTTGGGGATCTTCTCTGGAAAAAGAGCTCGCGTCTCCGGAAACTTTTTTCAGTTTTACTTTGAAAAGACGCCCCTCTTTTATTTGCTGCCCACTAAAGCCCTCCTTTACCATGTCATCTACTGGCAGTAAATCCCGTTCCTCAAAAAAAAATCTCGAAGAAATTGTTACAGCACTCCTTTCACGTGTCTCTCAATTGGAGGGCAAGAGCGAGGGCCTGGAGGAGAAGGTTGCCGAGCTGACCGAAAAGCTTAGGGTAGCCGATCTGGCTGCTGCTACTACCGCTGCTGTTAACTCTGAGACCTTGAAATACTCCAAGGGTTGGAGGGCGATGTTCCAGGTTGGTGCGTTGGTTATGCCTGCTTTTGCGACTCTTGGGTTTTTGAGGCAGAGTGAAAAGCTTCTTTGGACCTCTAGAAGTTTTAATAATTTCAGTTTTGCATCCATGATTCTTGCGACTGCAGCCAATCCGAAGAACTTCGGGAGCTGGAAGGAGAAGGCTTACATTGTCACGAGTTACGTGATTTTTTGTGCGTCCACGTTCACGTATGGATTGGGAATGTCAAGGGTTGAAGACGACGCCGCAGTTAAGGAAGGCAAGGGGCGTATGACAATGGCCGTTTTCTGTTTGGTTATATTGCCTGCTTATCTCGTTGGCCTCACACTGTACTCTAAATTCCCCGATGCCAAGCTTAGCAGTGCTATGCTATCATTCTTCCAGTCCGCTCCTTCTATTCTTGGCAGTCTCCTCTACGTGTCCAGTTCTTCCTTCCGATGCATCCTCAACTCAGACGAAGAAGTGGGGTCGATCGTAGATCAGTGCGGCAATCCAATTCTACCAGCAGCAGCCGTTACCGGGTATTTAACGATTGCTGGTTGTTGCGGTATTTCGTTTCTCCTCTAACCGATACCGCAAGGCAGCTAAGTTGGAAATCCGTCATGGACTTACGTATGAGCACGATGCAGTTCATTCAAGGCTTTCTGTTCAGCACTTGGACTCTACTTACGTTGGTCATATTTGCAAACACCAACGACAACGGCGCCGAGTACGACGATTTCCTTCAACTGCTGGTTACGGCGAAGGGCTTGGTGTACGTTGTGTTTTTCACTTTGATCATTTGGGATGTTATCATGAAACAATTCCTCTGCAAACGCACCACAGCAACAACCACGGACGACACCAGAGAAAGCGACAACTCAGGCGCCTTCGGCCTCCACGAAGTAGGACTCTCCAACTCAGGGATGTTATAGAGATCGATCACAATTGTAAATAAATAGGAACGTTAAGGAAAAAAAGAACAAGAACTATTAAATAAAGGAAATTAAATATCGGGGGTACAGCTCGTGAGGGCTGTAAGGGACTCAAACATGCAAAAGTATCAAGTGGGCAAGGGGGGGGGTCCATCTACGTCGAGATTACTCCGCGGCAACGTTATTGGGGTGTGTGAATGAGTAAATAAGATCATCTTAAAAAAGAAACTACCATTCATCGTTCTTCTCTACTCGATTGCCTTCCCCCATGAATTTCTTATTGGTCCTATCCTCGAACTGCAACGAGCGAAGCGAGTCGCAATAGAAGGGTCGTTCGTGTTGTTAATAACGGCGTATAGTTTGGCAGCAGCTATGTTACGCACGGAAATATCAACCAGTACACCCGCCTCTTCAACTCGTCGCTTCGCTCCTCGCACACTCTCACCTCCTCGTCGGTCACCAACCTATACGCTTCAATCGGGCCGAACCACTTATTGGACATCGCCCTCCCTGCAACCCACGGCCTCGTCCACCCGTGTTCATTCTCATTCTGCTTCGACTTGTAAATCACGTGATACAAGAAGCTGTACCCTCCAACGTACAGCATGACGACAACAGCGAATATCCTGTCGTAAACCTCCGCCTTCTCCGTGTCAAAATCGTCCCCACACTCCCCTGAACATCCGCCTTTAGGACGGCCCATTTTAAAGCTAACGCATGTTCCTACGGCGATCAAAATCAACGCCGAAACAACACTCTGAGCTACGCCGTCAAGGACGGTGCTAAAGGGTAATCTCGGAAGTCGCTCAATCGTCACCCATTGAATAGCGTACACGGTGAAGAATAATGCGGACACTAGGGAAATGCGGGATGGTAAATCAGCGGGTTCAATGGAGTACGTCAACAGACCGAAGAACGAGACAAGGTAGAGAGGCGTCATTCCTTTGCTGACGTAAAAATTTGGCGTCCTCGCAATCTGTAAACTAAGCAATAACCCAGGAAGGCTCGCAGCAGGGTTCCCCCAAAGCGGCGTAGGGTTAGTCCCTATAGCGTAAGAGAATTGTTTAAGAGCGTAATCATTAGCGTGCCTCGTCGCAGTCCAGTCTACATGTTGATATATCCCGTCGTTCAAACGATTTTTAAGGTTGGGACGGTCGAAGTTCAACTTCAAGTATGGCGGCGAATCGCCGTTTTTGTGCGGATTGTGGAACTGGCATATAAGGTCTATGCGGACGGAGTCGTAGGGAAACGACCGGAAACGTTTCAACAACTCCGACATGTTGAATCCTCCTCCTCCAAGCTTAACCGGCACGTGCATTTTCAGCGATCCGTCGCTGACCCCTTCCTTCTTCCCATTGTTGTGTGTAGAATCTTGCTGCGACGTTTTAGCGAATTTAGGTACTTGCAAACCTTTCTCGGCTACTCCTAAATCGAAACCAGTGTTTCCGATGGTCTTCGGCCTCCATATATCCTCAGGTACGCCCCTATCAACAGGATAACCGTTGAGTCTAAAGTCATCCCAATAAAGCTCGATCACGCCGTTCCAGGTGAGGATCTCCTTCCCCCCTGTCGACTCGACGTCCCATTTCTTGAAGCATAGGACGACAGTGAACATGGTAGGGGATACACCCGCGTTGGGACGTCTGAACCATTCGATAGTTTCCCAGTTTTGAGACGTAGGGATCACGGTCGCGATTGGTATGTCCGCTATGACGCCTTCTTTTTCCTTCTTAACGTCTTCCCCCTGTATGGTTGTATAAGATTTGTCAGGTTCTTTGAAAAAGGAGGTCGACGAGGATAGGTGGGTGGGTTTCTTGGAGTTCTTGTGGCGCTTGTGGGAGGGGGAGAGGGGTTCGAGCTCTTCCGAGTTTAAGGGGGAGAGCTTCTTGGAGAACATTTGGGAGGGCGGAGGAGGGGAGGGGAGGGGGGGGGAGGCGTAATTGGTTGATTGGTTCGAAGAATTGATGCCGATCAGAAGATACCGGCCGAAACGAATATTGTATATAAGTGGTGGCGCTGGCGGGTAGAGGAAGGGGCGACGTATTTAATTGGAGGGCATGAAATTGGCAGGGAAGAGCAGCCAGGGAAATGAACACTTTTCATTTTTTTGTTGTTGGAGCGTTATTGGTACGACTTTGGTCTACTTTACGTCCTTGTTGACGAGGATTCGTTGACATGAGTGGGAGTGACTCTGTAAGCTTAAGCCAGCTCGCCCCTGGGTCGAATGATGTTTCAAGTCCAGGAGGTGGAGGCGCGGTGGATACTCTCAACAATGGGGGGGTTGTGAGTGGGATGGTGTATCGAACTCTGTTGTTGAGGACTGATGATGCGAATGCCACTCCTATGACGGGATACGGGGACGAGTCGACAATCGCAACAGATGATGTAGAGGATGATTTTGATGATGGTTCAGTTATTTTTGTAGGCGGAGTTGCTGCTGGGGGTTTGGTGAGGGGCCAGATTATTAGAACGTGCGGGATAGCGGGGTGTCAATACAAGACTAGAAGACAAGACCACATGAAGAAAAACAAGGCTGCGAGGCATGGGATCGATGTGGTCTGGTTTATTTGCGATCAAGACGGATGCGACTACAAGGCAAAGATGGCAGGCAGCATCAAAGTACACAAACAGATGGTTCATGATATTGACGTTCAATGGCACCGCTGCGATCAAGACGGGTGCGACTACAAGGTTAAGGCAGCAGGCAAGCTCAAACGACACAAACAGCTCGTTCATGATATGAATGTTCGATGGCACTGCTGTGATCAAGTTGGGTGCGTCTTCAGGACAAAGCAAGCAGGCAACCTCAAACAACACAAACAAAATGTTCATGATATTGATGTTTAATGGTACCACTGCAATCAAGATGGGTGCGACTTCAAGGCAAAGGCACCAAACAACCTCAAGAAACACAAACAGCACGTTCATGATATTGACGTTCGATGGCACCCTTGCGATCAAGACGGATGCGACTACAAGGCAAAACAAGCAGGCGACCTCAAATTATATAAAAGAAGAATACACTCATAATAGAACCACACATACAAGAAACATTACACTCATGATAAACAATACAAATCCTTCTTCAAAGGTAACTTAAAAATTAAAAATACTCTCATAGTACTTCCCCTTATAAAAAAACTCTCTCTTCTTTAAAACCCCCTCTCACTTAGCTTCCCCTGTTTAATTCTGCTGCATTCTCTTCTGCTCCATTTCGGCCTCCTCCTGCGTTTTAATATTATACTTTTGTTTCCACTCAATCGTCTCTTTACTCCTCTTCTCTAACATATCGTTCAAATTAGTCAAAACCTTAACTAAATTCTCCCTGTTCATTTTAACTGACGGTAAAACAGATTCAACCGTACGCGCAACTAAAACCCCCCCAACCAACCTAAAAGCCTTCCTATCTCCCGGTAACGGAGTTAACGTTTTTATGACGAGATCGTGCTCGTTACGTTCTTGCTCTAGTTCAGATATTTTCGTTACGAATTGACGACATTCGGATTCCATGCGTTTGTAGGTTTGGATTATTTGTTGTTGGGAGAGTTCTGTCATTTTTTTTAAGTTTTTTTTTATTTCCTTTATTAAGTGGCGGGGGGGGGGAGCGGGAACCGGGGAGAGGGAGGAGAGGGATGCGCGTTAGAATTATAGAAGTGTATGATTTTGAATTTTTAAGGACGTTTCAGTGTTATTAATTAGGTATATCAATGTGCGTTAACAGTTGAAATTTGAAAACCTAAAAAGCGCGTGGAATATAAACGATAGAAATCGTAAGTTGGACAGTATGACGTAACGGGGGGGATTGTGTCCTCCGTGTAAGATGCTCTACATTTCTTTAAATAATATTTTAAAAGTTGAATTAATTGTTTTGGCGATTATGATATAATTAAGCGTATCTATTTCTTTATAAAAACGTTAATATGCGGTTAGTATTCAGGCGAAATTAGGCGTTCGCTTTCACGCCCTGAAAATCAAAATCGAAATTTATATTTTATAGGATGGAAAAAGGTATTGGGGACGCTTTTAATTGGTTTATTACGTCTAACGAGATTAGAGGAAGGTAGTTATGAGAATAACATACAACAATGGATTATAACGTGACGTTAACCTTTACCTTAAAATATAAACAATGATCCAGAAATCTGACCTCCAAAAAAAAATCGCAACAATGAGTTCTTCAGATGATAGTTCCTCCGATTCTGAGAGTGACGATGAAATGAGACGTAACATCATGGCGAGTTATTACGGTAAAGGTTTGAATGAACAGGTAAGAGAGAGAGAAAGAGAGAGAGGAAGATGGAGGGGGAGGATATAATGTACCGTCTTTATGAACCTATATTACATGCAAATTATAAGATATATTGATGACAATATTAATATCATCTCTTCGTATTGAAAGTATTGAAACATCATTCAACATTATGTAAAAAACATTACACAATCAAAATCTTTTATCATATACAATACGTGTGACTTCGATCGCTGAACTCCCTACGACCCACGCACTGAACAAAAGGTTAAAAGGACACCATGACCTGAACAACCATACGATAGAGATATAGTATGTGACAGTTGTACGTGTCCTTGTGCATGTTCAATAAGTCATAAAGGTTTCATTAATGTGCGAAACCTGCTTCGTTCGACTATTTTACGACGACAGGGAAACATACCATGATTAAAAGGAAGCGTTACGAATAGCTGGACGAACGTTTTTTCGTTTAGCACACGTGCAACAATATAGTCGCTTAGGAGTTTGAAACTGATCGTTATGTTATCTAACTATCATCCTCTCTCTCTCTCTCAGGCCACTCCTCCTCAACCTACCCACACAGCTTCCTCCGACCTAGGCGTCTCCCTTCCCTCCCCTCCCTCCTCCTCCTCCTCCTCCGACCCTCTCTCCTCTTCCACCTTCGACCCTCTCTCGTACTCCCGAAATCTCCTAACAACCTCTTCCACTGACGAACTCCTAACCCACTCCACCTCCTTATACACCACCTCCTTATCTCTCGACTCAACCATGCAAACCTTAGTCTACGAGAACTATTCTAAATTCATTTCCGCTACCGATGAAATTAGATGTATAGGGGAGAGTACTGGTTTAGCATTAAGTGGTATGAGGAGGTTAGTTGATGGATCGAAGGAGATTGAGGAGAGGAATAGGATGGTTGAAGAGGAATTGAAGGAGGGGAGAGAGGAGGTGGATAGATTGTGGAGGGTTAAGGTTAAGGTGGAGAAGTTGAGTGTTATTAGGACGTTGGAGGAGAGGTTGAAAGGGTTTATTGAGAAGAGGAAGTTTAAGGACGCGAGGTGAGTTACGTATTTAGTTTTTTTAGTTTTTTTTAGGGAACGAATATCAAAAGCGAATATTAACGCATGTTACCTTTTATGCAGTTTGATGTGGGAAAGAGAAAGAGGTGTACTTGTTGAACACCGTGAACGGTAAGAAAAAAATATATAACGCCATAAACGACATCCTGAACATTAGTAGGTGTAATAGTAAGTAGTTCTAACATTTCCCCCCCCCTGATGTGTATACGTAGCTTTAAAATCCTAGATAATATCTACCTCCAATGTTCCTCCTTAATAAACACAATGATCCTCCGTCTAAAAAAAACCGTCTCAATAGGCTCCCCAGCGTCCTACAGATGGTGGTTCAATATATCCCGAGCTGTTATGGTTATGGGAGAAGGTTCAGAGGAGTTTAGAACGAGGGTCGAGGAGTTGGCTGAGCGGGATTTTAGGAGGGAATATGAGGGGGAAGGGGTGGAGAGGATGTTGGAAGGGTTGGGGGGGTTTAAGAGGCTGGGGAGGAGGTGAGGCGTTAAGAGAGAGTTGGAAGGATATTGCAAACAAAGTAACAAAGCATATAACGAAAAAAACCAACGACAAATAAAAACACACACAAACACACACAGGTGCTTTGGTGACTGCGACGTGTCCCGTGCGTTCGGTCAGATAATCGAGTCGTGGAAGTCATCGATGATGGTTAAATGCGACGAAAACTCTGAAGGTATTGAGGAGGAATGCGAACAGGTCAGGGGGTGCGTGGCTAAATTCGGAGTTGAGGAGGTGAGAATGAACATGTGAAATGAGGGAGAGAAGTTAACGAGAACGTAACTAACAATTGACTACACAGTGGGATAGAAAGATTAAGGGTGTTACCGTTAGGATTATCAAGAGATTAACTGCCGTAGCATTCAGAAAATTGAGAGTCGAAACAATTGAAATGGTGAGCTTCCCCCCCCCCCCCCAAAAAACGAGAAAACAAGGCAAGAGATATACTCACACACAAAAACCCACACCTAAGATCGAAAACTGGATGTCGACCCCATCTTCCGAGTTAATAAAAATCCTAAAAAAATCTCACAATGAGACGCTTAAATCGCTCCGTCGCGGTAACGTTGAGTCGGAAGAATTCAGGAAGGGAGTTACGGAGGAGGCTAGGCTTTACGTTATTTGGGTTGCGGGGGTTTTGGAGGGGGTTGGAGGAGGTGAGTGAAACGTGGACAACAAAATATAATAATATAACCCAAACAGAAGCGAAGCGACTGAGCTTTTGAGTTATACCGATGCCAGCGTTTTTCATTTTATATAATAAAAGTTCGTTCTAACCTTATAATAATATTGGAATCGTCTCTTCAGGCGGTTCCGGTAAAGTCGTCGTCGGCTCCCCTGTTTCAGAAGAGTACATGGACGACCTCAACACCTCAATGATGTCCCGTCATGAGGCGGCCGTAACGGAGGACCCTTTCAACGTACCGCTCACGACGCTCATGGAGAAGGCGGAGGGTAAGAGGAAGGAGGAGAATTATTTACCGTTGAAGGTTGCGGTTATATGTAGGGAGGCTGAAGGTGAGTGAGAACGTAAGGCTGAAGCCGACGCCCGAAACGATGAACGCTTTTACTCTAACCCTTTTTGTTCGTTTTCCGTCGTGTCTTTCCCCCTTTACTTTGAAAGGTGTGCTGATCGAATCCGCCTCGAAAGGCGTCGGAAAAGTAACCGGAGGTGGTTCAGAAGACATCGACACCGACGGTGCAGTAAGCCTACGGTTCAGCATGGCAGCGTCAGAGTGCCTCAGCAGGTACACTTGCGACAGGGGGCACGCGGCAGCGAGGGCGCTAGGGATGGGGGTGGGGAGTAGGACGGGGAGGAGGACGTGGACTTTGGGGGAGAAGGTTGTTAGGGGGGTTAGGGGGGGGGTGGGGGTTATGTTGAAGATCATCAAGGAGGTTTGCATGGAGACTGGGGGGAGGTGAGAAATGTAAAACGAAGGACGTGAGGGAAAATATAGTTCTCTAACCAACCCTTTTCGCAGGTTCGGAGGGCTCAGGAGGAGCGCTCCGGCGAAGGTTGTCGTCGAGGGCGTGGGCTTCAGCGGCGCTACCTACGGCGGAGGCGGAGGAGTCGGCCAGCAGAGGTCAGGTGGCCTAGCCATGGACATTGAGAAACTGTTCGCCGAGAAGATCGTCGTCTACGGCAGCGTCGAGTTCTCGAGGGAGAGCGTCGTCCTGGGCGTGTTCAAGATCGCGATGCAGAGCCTGCTTTTGGCGGCGAGGCAGGCGAGGTTCTCGGTCAATGGACTGACGCAGGTTCAGGTTGACATTGCGTTGTTAAGGCATTTGTTGCCGCACTACTTGTCGGAGCACGCAGGTAAGTGTGCGAGGTTATTTCCCTGTGTCGAGCGAAGCGAGACCCCCCTGTGTCGACCATGGTAACTAAACAGATGAATAGATTATATGATGTAATACTTCCGCTCGAACCCCCCACGTGAACATACGAAGCTAACCTGTCTAACCTTGATTATTCTACAACACAGTGGTGGACAAAATAATGGACAACGTACTAGCTGGGTGCGCGTACAGGTGCGAGTCGGAGGAGCAGGCAGATACAGAGGCAGTCATTCAGAGCATCATGAAGGACTGGCTAAAGACGGAGAGCGAGCAGGAGGACGAGGGGATGAGGTGTTTGATTTGGGATAGTGAGGGTGTTGAGTAGGGCGCGGGAAGTGTGAAAGGGGGGAAGGGGGGGGGGGGGGTCATCAAATTAAGAGGAAGAGAAAGAAAGTAAACTTTATTATTATTGTCGAGTCAATAACGAGTGAGCAAACTTTATTATTATTGTTGAGTCAACAAGTCGTATTTTTTCTATAGCTCTGTCACCCAAGTATCCTGCCATAAAGCTCCGAACGTGGAATAAGCAGCACTCCCTCCAATCGTGTAGAGACTTAACCCGTCCTCGCTCAGGATCGGCCAGAAGTCGAATTTGCCGCACGCATCTTCATCACAATTCCAAACGTTGTTAGAGATTTGCTTGAAGCTAGCACCCTGAGCGATGAGTCGAGGAGAGAAGGGGTTAGGGTTAGAATTTATAATTGATAAGTGAGGTTTCATGGATCTTACCTGGTCTTCGCTCAACCAAGCATCATGCAGGTGCGGCCATCCACCAATCACAAGTATATCTCCGCCAGACGTGACAACGACACCGTGCCCACTTCGTTCAGAAAAACCGGGGGAATCGGTAACGAGAGACCAAGATTCACCAGTGTCGGAGGAAGACCAAATGTCGACGAGTTGAGTGTCGGGAGTGAAGCCGATCTCGCCAGCAATTATCAACAGGTTGGAGTGAACATCTTCGACCAGTCTAGGGCCGGAGCGGGCGGTCCACTCTGCGATCGAATCGAAAGGGTTAGGGTTGAAAGGCAGATCCCTTCTCTCTTCGCTTCTTACCTGCTTTCTTAGTTTTCAAAGTCCAAGTGCGCCCTTTGTCGTAAGATGTCCATACGTCACCGTAGAAACTGCAAGCGTCGTTCGTGTTGTTAATATTGGCGTATGATTTTGCAACACTCCTCGCACACTCTCACCTCCTCCTAGCCGGGTTTCCATTCTTGTTATAACATCCACCAGCTACAACCATGTCACCGTTTTTAGTTACAGTAGCAGCTAAACCAGCTCTACCTTCCCATTCAGCGGACTTCGTTACCTGCGTCCAGACTTCACCGAGGCCGTCACATGACTCCCAAACGTCGTTGTAAAAAGTGAAGAAAGTTTGACCACCCATTATATACTGGCAATCGTCAACGAGGAGATGGACGTGATAGGCTCTGGGAGGGATTGTGCTTTTGGATGCGAGTGTCCAGGTTGAGCCTGAGTACGAGGAGCGAAGCGACGAGTTAGAGCTTTACATCCAGAGATGATGAAAGTCTCGCAAATTTTCGAATCTTCTCACCTTCGTCTTCGCTGCGCCAAACTTCGTCGGAGAAGCCGACACCGTGGTTTGTACGGCCGCCGGACATGAAAAGGTAGGAGTTGTGGGCGAGGCCCATCAGGCCTTCGCGTTTACTCCAAGGGCCATCCGATACTGAGGTGGCAAGTTTAGTGGAGAAGAGGTTTTGAGTGCGGGGATGGGGGAGGTTGGGGTGGGGGGGGGGTTAGAAACATGGATTATGGTGCGTTAATTGGCAATATCTGATTGGCCTACGTTATTATGTCCTATCAAGTAGTTTCTGGATCCAGTGAACTTCCTGATGTCAACTTCCTCCAGTGGCTCACCTTGCTTCCAGTCGGCGATTGTTTCGTTTCCCGGTGATTGGGCCAGGGAAGAAGTCGCACATATTGCGGAGACAACTAGAAATAATTTCGTCAACATGTTGTAAGACGTTGTCAGGTATGGGTCAATTTTGGACAATTATGGCTGGGATACCTGGTATTGCTTTCCAACGTTCCAAATGAATACAGCAAGGATACTCGTCGCGGGGACTGTCGTGTCCATAACGGCCTACGTCCTATACAAGAAACAAACAAAACCAAAGGTGCGTCTCGACGCTTTGGTCTCCGTCGCTCTGCCACCGTTTCCAACGCAAACAACGCATGTCTCTCTTCGCTCATCACAGATAAACGAATGTTGCCCTGGCCAAGCCCACGGCTACCTCCCCCAATCCTCAAACTATGTCCCTCTCGGCTCAAAAATTCTCTCAAACTCCACCACAATCTACGTCACCGGTTCCGGCCCAAAAGCGATTGTAATATTCCACGATATCTTCGGACTACATACAGGCCGTCACATCCAAATTTCAGACGAAATATCTAAGCATGGTTTCACTGTTATAGTACCAGATTTTTTTTCTGAGCAGTCTGAGGAATTTAAGGGGGGGTTGAATAAGTATAAAGAACGAGGTTACGGTGGTGGTTTATTACGTTTTCTATATTTACTCGTTTCAGGTAAATTTAAAAAGTTTCAGATGTTACATCCTTGGTCACCTATATGTTCTGATATATGGTATAAAGATGTTGTACCAATTCTAAAATCATCTGGTTTTAAGAGTATAGGTTTATTGAGTTTTTGTTGGGGAGCTTATCCTGCGATACACGTTGCGGGAGAGAGCGGGATCGATGTGAGGGGTAGTGTTATGTTTCATCCTAGCTTTGATAAGTGTAGTGATAATTTTAGGGAAGATAAGAATTATATTATTGAGAGAGCTGGGAAGGTTAAAACTTACGTTATCTCTACGTCCATGGAACCGGAGAGTTGGAAACCGGGGGGGGAAGTGAACGTTATTATGTCGGAAAAAAATAATGAAACTATATTCAGAGAGGTTAATCATAAGCATGGTTTTATGACTAGAGGTGACATGCAGAATGATCTTGTGATGGCTGAGGATATTGGTTATTTCGTTAAGGAGGTAATTGAGTTTTTAAAATGAAAATGTGAATATTCGAAACGTTTATACGCCGAACCCCCCTCCCCCCCCTCGCCCTTTAAGTTTCTTTCGTTCCTTTTTCTTCCTTTTCAATTCCTTTTTCTCGCGGACTTGTTTTTCAGCTTTATCATATATTCTATCAACCTTTTCATCCAATGCCTTTTCCTCTTCAACCGTCATCGGTTCACCCGTCGACGGTGAAGGCGGTGGGGAAAGCGAGTAGATTATTTGGAGAGCTGAGAAGGGAGAGGAATACGTTTTTAAGGTTATGGGGAGGGAGAGAGAGTTTAGTGATGATTGGAGGTTGACCAAGGGAAAGGTCATGGGCTTGTCGGTGGAGGAGGGGAAGAGGAGGAGGGAGGAGGTGTCGGAGGCGTTTATGGAGTGGAGGGTTGAGATTTCTTTCCATATAACGTTGTTTAACATTTCGTCGTTTAGGTCTTCTAGGACTTGGAAGCGTTTCAATGAAGTTATTTCGCGACCGGCAGTTATGAAGGTTGACTCAGCGGAGAATGAATCTGAGAGGAGCAAGGTTTGGAGATGGTTCAGGAAAGTTGTTAGGGAGGGGTCGGTCGGAGGAGGGAGACCAGAGGGGAGGTAGGAAGGAGGAAGAGTGAGAGAGGGGGAGGTTGGATCGAAGCCTATTATAGAAGCGAAGGTTGGAGAAGCGGTTGGAAAAGCGGAGGCGGCGGAGAGAGAGGAGGAGTAGAGGTTTAAGAAACGATGAGGTGGGGGAACGGTTGATTTGCTATTAAAATTATGTACATTAAAGTTGGGGAGAACAAATGAATTACATAAGGTAATGAAAATGGATAAAATCATTATAATCACCGCCGCATTGGCGTGGCTCCGGCGGATCATATTATTTTGAGCTTTTTCGAGATCTTTTTTACCAGGGAATAACTTTTAATCTTCACAAATGATAGGACTACAAATGTTTACACGATCTACATATCAATTATTAATATTGTTCACGTTAATATCAAACACGAGACCTTTTATACCACATCGGCTCGTAAAGAAAGAGGTGAGAGATTAGAGAGCTGAATAGGCGGCTGAAGAGGACGAAACGACGAGCGCAGAATGCATGCCAGCTTTTGTTCCTCTCGTCGAGAGGGCGTCCTTCGTGACTAAGATCTGCGAGACATTCCTTTCGTTCCTCTTTCTGCTTCAGTGGCAGTGCTGCTACGTCCCCCGACTGCCGGACGAGCTGGCGGCCTGCCTCGATAACCCCGGGGGCTTCATCCTAGGCATGCACTTCATGCAGAACGAGGACCGCAGGGAAAACGCCATGCTCAGGGGAAAGGAGCGCGAGGGCGTTGACGTCCTGATTTCCTACGCAAGCTGAGCTTGCAGGAGAACGTCCATATTGATAGAGTGTGCGAGTAAATTCGTCGCTTCGCTTCAGTATCTACATCATCTAATTAATTAAATACTGCTCTCTACGCTCTTCTTAGATTTCCAGCTTCTCCACATCTCGTCTCCATTCAACCGACGTCTCATCCGAATCACCTTTCTCTGAGCTTGTTGAAGCTTTGACTGACACGATAACAGCTTCGAATGAACGGCATAATTCTGGCCTTGACGGAGCATCAACGTGAGTGTCACAGGTTTCTGCACTCGCTATCACCAACCCCAACCATTTTTATTCCAACATCCTCGCACACTTCTCTTTCCTCATCTCATCTCTAACAGCGGCTGGTCCGACTGGGTCGACGAATCTACTTCCACCCACCTAAAAACCTTCCTAACGAACCTAACCCTCTCCCCCTCCCCAACCGTTACCTGGCTCTCTTCCTCGCCTACATCTTTAACCGTCCCCGTCCCCCTCCCTTCCCCTTTATCCTCGCGCATAAAAGCGACGCTCTTCAAAATAACACCGAACCAACCCGTTGAAAGCTCAACTCCTTTACCTCCTTCTAGCTGTATATTTATTTCAAAGTTGGGAGGGAAGTTGATTCATTCGAGGATATTGAAGAATGGGAGAATTGCTGGGGAAAGAATTGTGAATAATTGTATTACGAGTTATGGAGGGACAATGGATAAAGTTGAAGGTAAAGGTTGGGGTATTAAGATTATGATACTACCTTTGAATTCTGAGAGGGAATTGTTAGAGGTTATATATGATTGTCCGGAGTTGACAATTGACGGCTCTGAATTATTAAGTTACTCCTCAAACTCAACTCTCTCCTCGAACGGTACATTAAAATCTTCGAACTTTAAAACATTACAACAAACGTAGGAGGATTAGACGCACAAATAACCACAATCCTCCGTCGTCTCACCCCCTACAAAAATCTCGAGGAGAAAAAAAACCTTGAAGATCTTGGAATTAAGTCACCTAAAGGTATCTTATTATATGGTCCTCCCGGTTGCGGTAAAACCCATTTAGCTCGAACATTAAGTTCTTTGTTAACCGATAACCCAATAAAAGTAGTAAACGCTCCCGAGTTGATGAGTCGATTTGTCGGAAGTTCCGAAAGAAACGTCAGGGATTTGTTTAAAGAAGCGTTTGAGGACTTTGAAATGGGTAGAGAGGGGAGGCATGTCGTCGTTATTGATGAGATTGACGCGTGCTTTAGGAAAAGAGGGGGGATTGAAGGAGACGCGGGTGGGATGGTTAGAGATTCTACCGTTAATCAGATGTTGGGAATTCTGGATGGTGTTAGGGAGCTGGAGAATACGTTGGTTATTGGAATGAGGTGAGAGGATGTAAAAGGGGCGAAGCACACGCATTGAATCATTTTGTTATGTTAACAGCGGTATAAATGTCGCAGCAATAGGAGGGAGCTGTTGGATGACGCACTTTTGAGAAGCGGAAGGCTGGAGGTGCAGGTGGAGATTGGATTGCCTGGGGGAGAGGAGAGGCAGGAAATCATTGATATCGTTTTTAGGAATTTGAGGGAGAAGGGGAGGATCGAGGAGGAAGCCATTCCTTTCATCTACGGGGGGAGAGACGACGGGAAAAAGGAGAGGAGAATGTGGAGGAGGAGGAGGGAGATGAATTTAAGAGATACGACGAAGGGATGGACAGGGGCTGATTTAGCTGCATTAGTACGTTCAGCCGTTTCTTTTTCCTTGGAGAGGGACACCCAGGGGCTTCCGTGGATCGTCATGAAGGAGGATTGTAGGAAAGCCGTGAAAGAGATTGCAAAAATGAAGATCTAAGCCACCTCATTTGTAAAAAGAATAAGAAAAGTTTCACTTTTTTGTGTTAGGGTTATGGTTATGGTTATGGTTATGATAGGGTTAGGGTTAGGGTTAGGGTTAGGGTTAGGGTTAGGGTTAGGGTTAGGGTTAGGGTTAGGGTTAGG
>BRXY01000380.1:7079-39334 GCA_030267945.1 Triparma strigata | reverse complement strand
TAACCCTAACCCTAACCCTAACCCTAACCCTAACCCTAACCCTAACCATAACCATAACCATAACCATAACCATAACCATAACCCTAACCCTAACACTAACACTAACAGATACCAGAGCTACCCTGGAAGAGTGTCTGAATCCTATGCAGTCCAAAAGTCGCAGTTGAAGAAAATAGACTACAACCAAATAGAAAATCATTTCAAAATATTATTTAATGCAGAAAATGAGGAGGATGGTGAATCCGTTGCCATGGACGAAGTCTACCTGTAATATTAAGATAAGATAGCCAAACGCTCGAAATAATTAACATAATCAAAGCAATTCAAACTCGTTCTATGCCCTTGCAGGGCTTACATTGAAGCCTGGTCTCCGTCCGTCAGAAGGCGGGGCGCCCTTTGGAGGCCAAGCACCGCTGACCATCCTTTTCTTCTCTGCGTGCTCGGTGACCTTCTGCCTCACGACCGTGTTTATCTCCTTCACTCCGATCTTTCCGTTTTCGCTTCCGTACAGGACGCCCTGCACTGCGATCATGACCTTGGCAAGTTCTCTGCCGCTGAAACCCTTGGTCTTGTCCGCTGAGTCCTTGGCCCAGCCCAAGTTCGTCGCCTCCTCCTCGACTTCTATCCCCTCGGCCAGATTCTTGGCCAGACCAAGTTTGCTCAATATACCAGCGTTGGCTGCCAATTCTGCAACGGCCTCAATGACGTACTTCCTGAAGTACAGCTCCAACAGCTTCTCCCTGCCTGGCTTCTCGGGCAGCCCGAAGAACAAGCTCTCGTCGCACCGGTCCAGCACGGCGGCGTCCAAGTCCTCGGCCCTGTTGGTGGCCAGGACGAGCATGAAGTCCTTCCTCTCGCCGCCCGTGTTGTAGAGCAGGGCGTTCAGTGCGTTGTGCGCGCTCTCGCTCATCTTAGCCTCGCTCCTGCTGCCCAAGAAGGCCTCAGCCTCGTCGATGAAGAGGAGCACTCCCTTGTTGGACGTCTTGGCCCACCGGAAGAGGCTGTGGATCTGCGTCACTCCGTCGCTGCCTAGAGGTCCCACGTCTCCGCCGCTCATCAAGGCGTAGTCCATCCCAACGCACTCGGCTAGCTTCTTGGCGACCATGGTCTTTCCGGTTCCCGGCGGTCCGTAGAACAATACGTGCCTGTGCGGTGCGTCGTACTCCCGAGCCTGTTCACGACGTTCACGCGACGAGATTTTTGTCAGAAATAAAACTCGTCCCCCTTCTGTTTGAAATATTGTCCGCCTCACCTTCTTGGCCGACATTGCAAGTCCCACCACCCTGCTCTTGAGCTCTCCCTCCAATATGACATCGTCGAACACTTCTTCGCAGTACTTCAAGACTGCCTCCCCGCTCATGACTCCGATTCCTGCGAGCCGCGTGATTGCCTCCCAGAACCTGATGAACAAGGAGATAAACCAACTCTTCTTGGTGGTCTCCCTTACCAGTTTCGGCTTTCCCAGCATGCTCTCCATTACGACCCTAACGAAGATCGCCATTTCCTTTGCCAAGTAGACTCCGGCCATGCAAGCGGCAAAGTAGCCCACCATTATGAGGACGTCCCTGGGATTGTTGAGGAACTCGCTAAAGCCCTTTCCGAGCCACTCGAAGCCCTCCTTCACGGCGGCGACGTTCCTGCGACGAGTAACCGGTTAGGGTGACGGTTCTGTCTCCTCTCGTCAGAAGAAAAGAAACTTACCTAATTCTCGCCTGCTCCGCCTCGGCCTTCATGAGCCTCAGCGTAACGTCTTCGTTCATCCTCTCGGCCTCAGCCTTTGCAAGGGCCTCGGCCCTCGCCGTCTCGGCCTTCATCATTTCCCTCATCCTCTGAATCTCGAGCTCTCTCTCGTGCTGGGCGGCGCTGATGGACTCCTCGCCCTTCGCCCTTTCCTCCTCCATTTTCATGGCGGTCTCTAGCTGCGACGAGCGAAGCGAGTCGCAAAGGAGGAGGCGTTCATAGCGTTAGAACTTGAGGCAAAGTTGGCAGCAGCTACGTTACGTATGGAAGTATCGGCGATGAGCGCCGAGATCCCGTGTGCATGTCTTCTCAGCCACTCTCACCTTCTTCGCCATGGTCGCCTCAGCCCTCTTCCTGGCCGCCTCGTCCTCCTTCTTCAGCCTTGCCAGGACCAAATCCTCGTTCTTCTTGAGCTGCGCGACTTCCTGCTCCTTCATGAGCTCCGCGTACTCGATCTGCACGAACTTCGTTAGCGCGCAGCGAAAGAGGGAAGTGAACGATAAAAGGCCGCATTTGTCTCACCTCCTCCTTCGCCCTCTCGAGCTCCAGGTCGAGCTCCGATCTAATCTGCTTCGCCTCCGCGGCGCTACTCCTCATCCTAACCTCGGCCCCTCCGTCCATGCTATTTGCCGTCAGCTCCTCCAACCTCGAAATCTCCATCTCAATTTGTGCGCTCCTCTCCACCTGCAGGAGCGAAGCGACGAGTTAGAGTTAGAGTAAGTAGCGGTGGATGGAAGTGGGAGTCGGTGTCTGGACTTCACATGGCGATGGAAGTGGAGTCGGTGTCTAGATTTGAACTCCCACCGAGTTGCCCCATCACATGGCGATGGAGGTGGAGTCGGTGTCGGAACTCCCACCTCGTCGCTTAAACTCTCACCTCCTCTTCCATCTCGTTCTCCAGCTTGTCCAGGATCTTGATCATCTCCTTCGTAGCACCGACGCCGTACATGAACAGTGTCTGCTCGTGGACGACGGGGACGTTCTCTATGACTACCTTCTCTCCTCCCTTCTCTAAAGGCGGCAAGGTCCTCTTGGGAACGATTTCAACTGCCTCCGGTATTATCGCGGCAACCTCCGGGCCTGCAAGAGGAGGAAGAAGAAGAAGAAGCAGTTGAGATCATAGTTGCGTTAGGCTGTGTGTTTAAAGAAAACCATGCTGCCGCGTGTGCTGTCGGCGAGGGCTGCCGGTGTGTGTTGGCACGCTCCTTGCTCCTCCTCTCTCCTACCTACCTACTGGTCCAACCCTCGTCCTTCCCTGTCCCCCTCTTTCATAACTTAGCTTGTAAGTGCTCAGCGGCAAGTCCCTGATGGCCTCCAAGTGCATATTCGTGTCGGCCTCGCTGACGTCCAAGTAAATCTGGTTGATTTTGTCGTTCACCCCTCGACTGGTGGTGGAGGGAGGGGAGGAGGGGGGAGTGTCCGTGGTGGTAGGAGAGGTTGTGTGCTTTGAAATAATCAGCTGTACGATGAGAAGGATTAGTAGTTGGGAATATATTCTATGGGGAATCATGGTTAGGAGGGAGCGTGGCGGGGGGGTGAGCTGTGTCTATCGCAAGGGAGTGGCTTTTCAAGGCTCAATCTGAAATCAAAACATTCCTGTAGAATGCAGGAATGTAGATTGCCGGGGCAAGGTCATTTCAGACAGATTTCAAGTCCATTGTAGCGCTCCTGAAGTATCACCTGCTTGATCGTAAGCTTGCCGGCCTCCCCTCTTCTTGTGTGCCGGCGTTGACGCCCAGACAAAAGTTTTTTCTGTGAACAAACTTACTCTCCTCCGAATTACAAACATTGTTGCGACCCTTACCCCTATAAAACCAAGTCACCATGGTGGAGGAATCGGACTACATACGGCCTCCGACCATGACTCCCGAAGAGGAGGCGGAGGAGGAGCGGAAGGCCCAGAAATTGAACATGCTGAAGAAGCAGCCGACCTTCCACAATGAGGCCAAGGGAAAGTTGGCGCTCGACGGGTTAGGTTTAGGAGGTAAGAGAGTTTGGTGTTGGGGGGTGGGGGGTGGGGTGGGGTGAGGTGGGGGGTGAGGAAGTGGTTACAGTGACGTAATGAACGTTTGTTGTTGTCGTTGTTGTCGTTGTTGTCGTTGTTGTACCGACAGGAGAGAGATAAGAGAGGCCCTCTGACACTGCGTTCCATGCACAAACCCTTTGTTCGTGCGCCGTGTGCACACATCTTAACACAGATTTCACGAGAAACCAAGAGTTCGGAAGGGCGAAGCTGCTCAAGAGCTTGAAGGAGAACGACCACGAATGGGTTCACCTTCTCTTCTTCGAAGCCGAGAAGAAGAACTTGAAATGGATGCACTATGACTACTACGGGCAGCTGCCTTGGAGTATCGCTTGCTCTAACGGGAGCACCAGGTGCCTGAAGGAGATGGTGAAGTTCTCGATCATCGACAAGACTGGCAAGACGAGCGCTGGGCAGTCGCCGCTCTTTCAGGCTGTCAATGCGAATAAGGTTGATACGGTCTTCTGGTTGCTGGATAGGAAAGACGTCGAGGGTAAAGAGGTGAGAGAGGTGACGAGCGAAGCGACGAGCGAAACGAGTCGCAATGGAAGGGACGTTGGTGACGTTAGAAATGGCGAAGAATTTGGCAGCAGCAACGTGACATATGGAAGTATCGGGCATGTACGTCGATATCCAGTACACACGCCTTTTCAGCTCGTCGCTTCCCTCCTTGCACACTCTCACCTGACTCGCTGTCTCAGCTTTTTGGCCTGCCGAAGTATGACGTGAACGAGACTACTATTGACGGGAGGACACCGCTCTGGCAAGCCGCATTTAAGGGCTACGGTGACATTGCCAAGATGCTCATCAAGTTCGGCGCCAACACCCTGAAGCTGAGCAAGCCGGACAAGAATGCACACCTGTACGCCAAGAAGCTGGCGCCGGACGACATCTGCCTTCTGAAGCCACATTTGGAGCGGGTGAAGGTCGTGAGCATAGGGAACGGGACGGATCCGCACAGGATAAACGTCGGAGACGAGGTCGACGCAAAGTACAAGGGCAGCGAGAAGTTCTATCCTGCCAGGGTGACAAAGGTGAACGGTGGCGGCACTTACGACGTTGAGTTCCACGATGGAGCGAAGGAGGAGGAGTTAAGTAAGAAGGCCATCCACAAGGCGGTGGTTGAGAGGGTGGCGGAGGAGGGTGGTGCGGAGAGCAGTAGTGAGGAGGAAGTTGAAATAGAGGAGGAGGTGGAGGATGGGGGGGTGGGGGCGGATGTGGATGTGGATGTGGATGTTGGTGGGGAGGGGAATGAGCCACCAAATCCTCCGGAGGGAGAAGTGGCGGCGCCTCCGGGTGCCCCTGGGGAGGAGGCAAAGGACGAGAACGGCGAGCTGGTGGTCAAGAAGAAGACGATCAAGAGGATAGTGCGGAGGAAGGTGAGAGATGATATGAGCTGTTGATTGGAGCGACGGGCGGAGCGAGTCGCATGAAGATTGACCGTAACGAGTTAGAATAGCATGGCGGTGGTTCGGGCGGAGACGGAAGCAGGCTCGTCGATTTGCTCCTCGCAGTTTCTCACCCAACCCAATCGCTTGCTTGCAGAAGCACAAGAAGGTCAAGGTGCGATACGTCCTCTCAAAGGTTGAGCACAATACGACTACGGAGTTCTTGAAGCCAGTGGCGTGGCTGGGAACTCTCCCCTCCGAGGCAGCCAAGGCGAACGGCCACGACGAGCTGGCGAAGGAGCTGGCGGCAGAAGAGGAGAAGTCGAGGAAGGGGGCAAGGAAGAAGTTCAGGGCCGTGCAGGCCCTTGCGGTGGGAATGTTCGCAGGCCGAGACGAGCACAAGTACGACGGCATGGTGTAATGGGGGGGGGGGGGAGAATGAGGTGTATAATGAGGTTGCTATTTGTTTGTATAATGTATTATATTAATTTTTAACACACAATATATTTATAATTTAGTTCAAGATCCTTCATTTCCGGCCAGGCGCCAACACAGCTGCATCCCTCTCCGCAGTGGTCAGGATCTTCTTCTCCTGCTTGAAGCCGTTGGCGGCAGCGTATCCTAGAATCGCGACGACGGTCACTCCCTGCGCCAGAACTCTTGTTTTTTGTGTTGTGTTGTGTTGTGTTGGGTTGGGTTAGTGAAGCTTATTCGAGGGAGCGGAGCGACCAAGAACCCCCACTTGAATATATACTATATAATATATATAGAGGGAGCGAAACGACCCAGAATTATTATTCCCACGCTTACCTCCCACGCATCATCTGCTGAGATCGCATAGCCTTGCCATCGACGAAACTCTTCAAGCCCGATGTCAGGAAACCGAGGGTTATCAAGGAGCCGATGGGCACGAGGGGCTGGTCAGTGCTCTACGATTGCGATGCAATTCAGCAACACGATACATGATATATGATATATGTAAGGGAATGCGGGATTGGAGTTAGAGTAGGTCAGGATTTATGCCAGTATTGGTGGTGGTGTTACGCCGGTGTGAAGTAGCGCGGCGCGGACGTATCGCCTTCGCTCAGCAGCACAAACCAGCGCCAGTCAGAGAGGGAGTCACGCACAGGCCCAAACTATGGCCTTGTCAACAACCACCCCGCAACCGACGCAGCTCTCAGCGTAAACCGCGGACGATATCCACCCAAACAAGTCGCGATTCCAAGGCACATGAGCGGCGAGGAGCCGGGGAGCCCAGCCCACAGGAGAAGCTGCTTACTCGTTGGGCCGGCGCTTCAGAACGGTCATCGCCGGAAAGGAAAGGAAAGGCAAGTCGCAGCGTCTGGGAGACCGCGCCATCGGGAGATTGATTCAACTCACTTTTCGGACGAACTTGTCCCATGAGGACTCGGCGCGAGGTCTGTCCTCGGAAGCCATTTCAAGATTTAAGAATTCTTCCAGCTTCTAATATAAAAAAGACCCCAAAATTATTTATTATAGCACTTTTTCCCTGGAAAGAGGCTAAAGTTCCTCTCGAGGGAAAGGTTCATTTGCACGATTGCCCGAGTGGTCTAAGGGGGACGACTTAAGATCGCCTAAGCTGTCGCTTGCGTGGGTTCGAACCCCACATCGTGCACAACATATTTTTTGCTACTTTTTTGCTGCTTGGCGGTCCCGTTTCAGCGGGGTCCTTTTTTTTTGTAACCCTTACTTTCAGAGTGACATACGAATCAAGAGTGAAGAAGAATCAATCATTTCATGTGATTAGAACAGCACACACCATTCTACATCTTTTTAGTACAACAACGTTGGTTTTCCATTATCCATTCCTATCCATTCCATTTAATCATGCCCGATCACATGACTACACACCCGCATCCTCCCGCCTTCGGCACCTCCTCGGCCATTTTCTTATCGCTCTTCTCCTTCCTCGCCGTGACTTTGAGCTTCTTCTTGGGGGCGGCTTTGACCTGCGCGTCCTCGGGGTCGTCTACGGAGACTCCGCGGCCCTTGTCCAGGGCGGTCTTCTTCTCCCCTAGCTCCATTTTTGGCTTCTCCTTCAGCCAATCGTCGCCGTGGCCGCCGGTGTTTTTGCGGTGTCCGAAAGCTGCAAAGCAAGGGGACGATTATATGTTAGAGTTGTGGTATTATATTGTATATATTCACGTGGGGGTTCTCTGTCGCTCCGCTCCCTCCGTGTTCGCTACGCTCGGACCTCGCTGCACTCGGTCCGCCAAAATATACTCACCCTCATCCTCATCCATCCTGTTCTTCACATGATCCTTAGCGCTACTATGCACGAACCCTTTATCAGCATCCGCAGTCCTATGCACCGTAACGTCCGTGACGCTTATTCCCCTCCCCTTGTCTAAGGGTGTTTTGCGTTCACCCCATTCCATTTTCGGCTCAGCGCCCATCCATGAGTCGGAACGGCCGCCTGATTTCGCGCGGTGGCCGAAGACGGGTCTCTCTCGGGGAGGAGCCTTTTTGTTTTTGGCGGAGCTTGTAGGCATCTTGAAGGGGTTTGCGGTTGGAGTGTGTTTCTTTTTTCTGACGGAGGAACTTTCTTTTCTAATTGACCTGCGTGCGGTTGGTGTAGGATTTGATGATTATGAAAGACGGGCAGTTGGTGGAACTTCCTCCTGAAATTTTAGCACAATTCTGGAAACTTTTACGTCGCGAATCACCAATTTACTCGATCTTACCGTAACAACTGCTGAAGGTTTTCACAGTAATTCGTCCGTTGCCGCCCTCTTACGTCCTCATTCCTCTAATTAGTGCCCTATTCTGCTCAACGCCTGATGTCGTCTTTTTTCCTCCTCTTTTCCATGTCTCCTCTACTACTACTATCGTTAGTAGTAGTAATGACATTACAGCTCAATTATGTTGATAGTTACGTTACTGTACCTCAATTTATTTATAAAAAATGTATAAAAAGTGGCCCTAAAAGTTACCCTAAGCCTTCAGCATTACAACGCAATAGAGTTTTTTCTATTATAGCCGTGAACTTACATTCAAACGCACCAGACACACCAGAAGACTCAGACGAACAGGACGACTCACAGGACGACTCAGAGCCAACATTAATCTTCGACCTTGACTCTTTAACGCCAAGCAACTTTGGGGACGAAAACACTGATGAATCATCGAAATTGAGTATGAAGGATATGTTCTCCAGTCAGCAACAGTGGGGGGAAGTTAGTAAGAAGAGGAACGAGGAAGGTGAGTCGACGACGAATGAATGACAAATGAATGACAAATGCTGCAGACCACACGTAAGTCTTTCGCTTCTCGCTCACAACCACTCCCACAATCACTCCACTCCCACAAACCCCTCTCAACAGCCAAACAAAGACTAAAAGAACAAGCCGCTCTCGAAGAAGCCGAGTCCCTCCTCCGCCTCCAAAAGCTCGAGGAAGAGTCAGAAAATCCAAACGCCGAGAACTACGGTCCCGGCGACCTCTCGAACCTCGGTTCAGGCATACTCGATGAAGGTGCATGGGAGGCTAGTAAAGGAGACGATGATTCTGGTTTAATCGTACTAGAGAATGACGCTGAAGGGGATAATCTTCTCATCGATGGAAGTGACAGTGAGGGGGGGTTAATATTTTGAAAGCCCTCTTGAGCGTTTTACTTTTTTTATTTGTAAGAAGCTTCTTTTTTACGTTCTTCTAATATTAGTTAGCCTAAAGTTCTCCCCCGACCCCGCCGCTGTCACCATTAAAGTTCCTCAGCCACTGTGACGAGCGTGGAGGTGTTTATAGTAGCGTTAGAAATCTGGGCGAACGTTGACACCACAACATTGACATAAAGGTGACTTCTCAATTCATCGCTTCGCTCTTCGTTGCGCCCCCCCCCCCTCACTCCTCGTTTCCCCCCCCCCTCACCTCAATCCAACCCTCAACATACATCCAAATCTCAATCCCAACCAACGCCGCCCCCGCGGCCACAAACCCCGGCTGCTTCTCCTCAAAGAGAATCGTCAGCTTTTCCTTCCCCTTCGTAACGTTTCTGATGACTCCCCCCTCCTCGTTTCCGAAGAACCAACCCAAGCCTTCGTTCCACGTGCTCCTGTCGTCGAAGAGCAGCGTTCCCTCCTGCGATGAGCCGTTCGTAGTGTTAATAACAGGTATGATTTGGCAGCAGCTTTACGCTCGGAAGTATCGACTCACGGACGCCAATATCGAGCTATATAGAAGTATCGTTGCTTTAAACCTGAATCTGTTCTCAGCTCGTCGCTTCGCTCCGCGCATACCCACTCCCCCCCCCCTCTTCAACCGCTCCTCGCACATTCACATCTCACCTCATACAGCCTCATGGCCAAGGTCCTATTGACCTCGCACCCCACTGCATTACTAACTCCGCCCCAATAACAGTCCCCCAGCCACCCCACCGACCTCGCGTGGTCATCGTTGGCCATTTTAAGCCTCAGCTCCCTCCTCCAATTCGCCATCCTCGCCCTCTCTAGCCCGTCTCTGCTCCCGTCCTTAAAGAACGCCTGGAGGAACGAAGCGGAACACGAAACGATGAGCAAAGCGACGAGTTAGAACAAATGTAGCAGCAAGGTACCCTGCCCGACCGCAAGCAAATATGACCGTCAACACTCGCTCGCTCGTCGCTTCGCTCCTCTTAGCATCTCACCTCCCCCCCCGCCACCCCCCCCTCCGCGTTAACCCCGTCCATTATTTCGAACGCGAGCTCCGCGCAAACCGTCGCCCCCATCATAGCGCACTTGCTCCAAAGGAACATCGCCTCCCCGTCGTCTCCCTCGAGGTACTTTTCGATTCCTAGCTCGAGCGCAGAGTGGACCCACGGCCCTCGAGTAGCGACGGCTAGGAGGTAACGTCTGGCGACGTAACAGTCGTAGCCGAGGGGAACCTCGAAATTATTTACGGAGATGTAGCGTCGGCCGTTGTTAGTGAACACTTCGAAACCTGCAGGAGCGAAGAAAGAAGAGAGGTTGAATGAGAAACCATGACGAGTTTTTAATCGCTCGGGCCTCGCTTCGCTCGATACTTCTTGCTCACCTCCTAGCTCAACTACTTCTCCTACCCCCTTATCGATTTCCCTTCCCATTCTACTAACCCACCCGTCCTTCTCTCCTATCCCCTTCCCCAGCTCCAATAGGCAGCCGTCCTTCTCGCGGCCTGCGCAGACGGCCAAATGTACGAGGCCCTTTTTGTAGTCGATTTTACCCCACCAGCCCCACACCCAACCTGTGACGAGCGAAGCGAGTTGCAATAGAAGGGGCGTTCGCGTTGTTAATATCAAAGTATCGGCGGTGGTGGAGCTGCGAGGGAGCTGTATAGAAGTATCGTTGCTTCAACCCTGAATCCGTTCTCAGCTCGTCGCTTCGCTCCTAGCATATCCAGTACACCCGCCTCTTCAACTCGTCGCTTCGCTCCTCGCACACTCTCACCTTTGCCCAGCATTTCTTCCGCCTCCAGGCTCCCCCCCTCCCTCGCTTTCTCGTACATCTCCTTGGCCATCGTACCGTTCCTCTCGACGGCAGTCCCGTTCGAAAGCTTCCCCCCTCTAAGATAAAACCCTCCCAGGCCGACCATGCAGTTGAGGTCGCCGAGGGCTGTGCTCGTCGCATGGAAAGTTGTGTTGTCGGTGTTAGAAATGGTGGTGGACTTGGCAGCAGCTACGTTGCGTACGGAAGTATCGGGAACGAGCGCCGAGATCCCGTAAACGCGCCATCTCAGCTCGTCGCTTCGCTCCTCGCGCCCCTCGCAGCCTCTCACCAGCGCCTTCCTCCCAAAGCCCGAGGGCTCGGACGTCGCCTCCCATGTTGATACCCCGCTCCGCGGGGATTTGGCCGTTGGCGTGCATCACTCCGAGGTTGTATAGGGCCTCGCCTCTGACGTTGATGGCCCCGCCTTCCGCCGCGGCCATCTCGAAGTGTCTCCTCGCCTCCCCGAAGTCCTGCTGCAGCTCGTTGTTGCCCCAATAATAGCTCTGCGCGAGCCACAAGTTTCCCCTCTCCCCCTCCCCTCTAAAGTACTCCACCCTCTCCTCCTCCCCCTTCCCGAGATCCCTGATCACCTGGCTCCTCACCGCCTTGGAATTGCCTTGGCTGAACTCTCTAAAGCTCTCCTCCGCGACCTCCTTCAAATCCTTCAGACTGCTGCTACAAATCCCAGAATATAAATTAGTGTACTCCTCGCTACCCGTATCCGTCAAGTAATACGGCACCCCTTGCTTTCCAAAGTCACCCGTATACGTCAAATAGCTCATCAAAATTCTATCCTCCCAATTCGCCTGCGCGTCCGTTCAAGGATATATGTAGGGTCAGCTGTTCGTCTATTTAGCTACCATGGTCTCGCTTCCGCATAAGACACTCCGCTCCTTGGGGTCGGGCCATCGCTTCGCCTTTCTCCCGCTCTCGTCGTCCCCCCTTCATTGCGTTCTCACCTTCCCCTCGACAATCTTATAATTAATCCCCCTCCTAACCTCCTCCAAACCAACCTCCCCTCTAACATATTCCCTAACCCCTCCCTCACTTGCAATCTCATCCTCCCCCCCTCTAAAATCAGGCCTACTCCACCCCTGCGTCCACACCACATCCCTCACAACAACATGCTCAGCGTTGACCTTAAGATACCTGTCCCTCCCGAAATCAGGTTCCTTGAACTGCTTGGACGTCATGCTGCCTATTTTAACGTTGTTTAGGAAACCTATTAGGACGGAATTGTCGTAGCTTAATTGGACGACGTTCCAACCAAGGACGAAGGAGGAGGTTGAGATGAAACCTGACACTTCGTTGTGTTGGCCGGAGGGGGTGGAGGGGGAGGTTGTTAACGGGAGGGATGTTAGGAATAGTTTGGAGCAGGAATTGGGAGTTTTGGACGGGTTGAGGATTAAGGTTGGGGTGTTTTTTAGACGGCCTGGAGTGAAGGTTAAGAGGGTTATGGGGAGAGGGGAGGAGCAGACTTTTGATTCGACCGTAGGAGACCAAAGGAGGGAGAACGTTATCGTGTAAGGGGAGGTTATTGTAAGAGAACGGTTCACGTACGTCTGGATGGAATGGTCCAAGGGGACCTTTTCGTAAGAGGGGACGTCGGTGTCTTTTTCGGAGAGGAGGAACTGGGACGAGCCGGTAAAATCTTGGGAGAGGAGGGTCTTGTCCACGGAGCGGCGGTTCAAGCGACGGACGTTGACGGTCCATTCGTTGGAAGGGGTGTCTGGGAGGATAGTGAATATGGTAGGATCGTAGTTGTACAGGTGACAAGTGCCGTTGATATGGTAATTGCAGACAGTGCAGTTGGTATCAAGCTCACAGAGGGTTTCACATGATGATGATGATGATGATGATGATGATGATTGACTGTTAGGGTTACTTTTTACTACAGCTTGCTGTATTGTCTCTTGATGTGTCTCTTGATGTATCTCTTGATGTACTATATCGTAAGGATGATGAAGTGAAGATTTTGGCAATAAAATGGGCAGAGTAGCAGGTGGAGGAGGCAACGGTGAACAAGTCACCACAGTACACTGTAGGGTTACTAGGGCTAATAGGGCTCCTAATATATATATAACCCGAAGGGGGCCCCTCAGGGTAATATTACAGCTTTTATGGCATGCTTTACGGGCCTTTAACGCTACTACTAGCGTTAACATACTAATATATTTATATTGACGTATTATGCGCAACGAACAACACAGACTACAATAACTACTGGACAGCAGCTGGACTTGGAGTGACCAGACCTTCTTGAAAAACGAAATGCGACCAAGGCAGCTCTCTGCTTTTACAACAACTTATAAAACCTTTTTAGAACGGCTTACGCTTTATTTTAATATCAGATTAAGACAACACTGATAAGGTATTGGCTGGCGTCGATTCAAATTATGTAAAAGATTCTTTAAATGGAGGAAGATGGGAGGAAGGATGGGATTGTGAGGATTTTTGGAAGGGTCCTGCGAAAAGTAATAGCCCACTTTTATCATTCATTATTCAACGATATTTATAAAGGAACGTCTGAAGAGACTTCTAGTGCAATTGAGATACCAGATCCGGACAATTTAGAGATCATCTATGACGAGGAGGAGGTATTTGATGGCTCCAAGTTTGATTCTGCTGCCGTCGAAACCCCAGCGGCTGGAGGTGATGATTTCATGCATACAGACGATTTCAGGCGGCTGTTCGTTGGTTTCGTGATGGTTGATACCTTAGTTGCGATGCGCTGGTTGGATAAAAAATGGCACAAGGTAGTTGAGAAGAAGCTGACTGAGTTGGAAGAAGGGGAAGGGGAATATGGCGAGGTTATTGTTCATGGAGGGACTGATGTAAGTTATGCTGAAGGTTGGTCTGATGCGAGGGTAAAAAGGATGAAGCAAGTGACGAAGATCGTCTTCCTTCTGAATATTACAAAGGTCGGAGATTATGCCTGCTGTGACGCCTCCATTCTCGTTGTAGACATCCCTGAAGGCATCACAAGTATCGGTGATTATTCCTTCAATAGCTGCTATAGTTTGAAAGAAATCAAATTCCCAAAGTCGTTAACATATATTGGTGAATTCTCCTTCGGTCATTGCTCCAGTCTAGAACAGGTCGATCTCCTTCACACGAACGTTCAATACCTTAATGATGAAGCCTTCTATTATTGCACAAGTTTAAGAGAGATGAAGGTCCCAGACTCGCTTAAAACGCTTGGTCGCTATGTCTTCGAAGGATGTTCCAAGCTAGTCCCCACCGACATTGACGAAATCTACTACGACAGCGACTCGGAAAGCGACGAGGAGAGGGTCGACGTCGTAGTTGCCTACCTCCGCTCTATACAAATAATTCGTTCGTTCGTTCGTTCCTTCGTTCGTTCCCGTAAGGAAATGAACAATCACAATTGAAAACAAAAAATAAATCTCTACACTTATCCTTTACTTTCAAAATCGACGAGCTTTCTTTTGTCGAAATGTCATAAGGGCTAATTATTGTATAGAGCGGAGGTAGGCGACTACCTCGGATGCTGCATACCGACCGTTAACGTTAATGTTGGAGGGGACTAGCTTGGAGCAATTGTAGAAGACACTGCTACCAAACGTTTGAAGCCAGTCAGGGACCTTCATCTCTCTTAAACTTGTGCAATCTTGGAAGGCTTGCTGACCTAATTCTAGAACGTTGGTGTGAAGGAGATCAACCTGTTCTAGACTGGAGCAATTCCAGAAGGAGAATTCACTAATTGATGTTAACGACTTTGGGAACTTTATGTCTTTCAAACTACGGCAGGCCATGAAGGAATGACTACCGATGGTTGTAATGCCTTCGGGGATGTCTACATCAACGAGAATGGAGGCGAACCTGCAGGCCTGATCTCCGACCTTCGTAATATTCAGATGGAAGACGACCTTCGTCACTTGCTTTATCCTATCCTTCCTCGCAGTAGACCAAGCTACCTCATGACTTATATCATTCCCTCCATGAACAATAACCTCGCCATATAGGCCCTCCTCCACCTCAGTCAGCTTCTTCTCAACTACCTTGTGCCATTTACTATCGAGCCAGCGCATCGCAACTAAAGTATCAACCATCACGAAACCAACGAACAGTCGCCTGAAGTCGTCTGTATGCATGAAATCATCACCTCCAGCCGCTGGGATTTCGACGGCAGCAGAATCAAACTTGGAGCCATCAAATACCTCCTCCTCGTCATCTCCGCCCTCTAAATTGCTAGGATCCGGTATCTCAGTTGCATTCGATATTTCTTCAGACGTCCTTTTTGACATATTGCGTAATAATGAATGAGAATAATGAATATAAAAAGTCTTCTTCCTTTCACAGGAATTCTTCCAGAAATCCAGAAAGGTCATTTTTTTGGAAGCCACGCTGAACCACATTACTCAAAAATATAAAATCTATCGACCGTAAAGTGGCCACTTTTAGCTATCAGAAGCTCTCCTTTTGGTAACGTGACGTGAATAAATTTTATTTCACTAAACTGCTCTGACCTCTTCCGAGCTGCGTTTGTCTAAAGGGATTATCATTGAATTGCCATTGAAGGTAGCCATTGAATCAATAAAAGTGAGAAACGCACAGCGAACGTATCCTCATTCGGTTGCTTTGTTGCTGCTAGTGCTGCTAGTGCTACAAGTGCTGCAAGTGCTGCAAAGCTACAAAAGCAGCATGATCTTGAATGTCTTTATAGCATCGGCTCTACTATTAGTATCACCGCACTATTATACGACTCATCAAATGAAAGATCAAATGAATGATCAAATGAATGATCAGGTACCAACCGTGCAAGCCCTCCTCTCGAGCCGTCCAAACGCCACTTACACAGCTTTAAAGGTAACGCATGATTCTAAGAATACTGCCACCAATAATGCCACCAGTACTGCCACCAATACTGCCGCCGCCACCGCCACCGCCACCGCCACCAACAATATAACCTACCACTCTCTCCCCCTCCATCTCTCCCGTCTCCGTTCCTCCTCCCCCTCCGACTTAACCTCCCAAACCCTCCTCGGCCTCTCCTCCCTAACCCCTTCCCTCCCCCCTTCCTCCTCCGGCCTTCTCCTAATAATCTGGTCTCCCCCCTCCCTCGACATCCTCTTAACTCCCCTCCCCCCCCCTCCCCCTCCCCCCCACCGCCTCCTCTTAACCTCCTCCCCCCCTCACCGTCTCAACCCTTCACTTAAATCAACTGATTGGGCTACCGCCAGAAAACCCCACGAAATAATTAAGAACGAGAGGAACGCTACGGAGGTACTCATGTCGAAGGACGGGAGAGTTTTAGAGTGTCTTACGAGTAATGTTGTTTTCGGGAAGGGGGGGAGGTTGGTTACTGTTGGTGAAGGGGTTTTGGAGGGTATTGCTTTGAAGGGTTTGATTGAGGAGTATGGGGTTGAGGTTAGGGAGGTTAGGGTTGAGGAGATACAGGGGTTTGAGAAATGTTGGATTTGTAATGCTGTTAGAGGGGTGAAAGGGGTGGGGGTTATTATGGATGAAAGGGGGGAGGTCGTGTGGAGGGATGAGGGGAAAGGGGTCGATGTATTTGAGGGAATGTAGAGAACGATTAATGGGATTTTGCCTATGCATGATGAAAATATAAACAAGACGAATTTTATTCGAACGATAATTCTTTTACTTTTACAAAGTTAAAGGCTGTTGATTGTGCTATTGTTGGAATCGAAGCTGAACGCGTCGGAGTTTGTGCTTGTTATGGAGGAGGAGGCGTGGGGTCGGGTTGAGGGACGACAGATGATAGGTTTCAGGATGTATTGGTAGATTACCATGAGGAAGAGGATCAAAAAGTTCAAGACCATTATGAAACCCAGTGTATTTAGGAAATCGCCAGTCTTAATTTCTGCTCCGTCATCGTCAGTCAAGGCAAACATCAACAATGCCTCCAATGAGAGCGCTGAAAAGAGAATGAACTGCAGCCCTTCGACCATGCCCATTCTGAGCTTCATTACGTCGCCCCAAGTCAGAACTCTATCCGTGGGTAGCACGGGAGGGACTACGTACGTCAGCAACCAACTTACGAATAAGAATAGTGTAACATAAGAGGTGGGAAGAGATGGATTCCGGCACTGCTCATCGAAGTAATCTTCAAAGTCCTCGTCTACTTCAGAATCGTACTTCATGAGACAGCGGAGTGAAGCGGCGCTGATGTAGAGTATGGAGCCGAGAACGCCAGGAAGGGACTTGAACAGCGTTGTGACTGCCGCTCCAATCTTGCGGTCAGAGAGCTTCGAGTACAGTTTGGCCATGCCAAAGTTGGCGACCACAAATATCGCCAAAATGATTAGCGCCGGTATCAGCAATCCCACCGAGTTATAGGCGATTGCTCCAATAAAAAAAGGTAATGATGGTAGCAACGAGCACAGTCCAATGAACAGCTTCTCCCTCTTCCTCCCGTAATTTTTTGGATTCCCCAAAGCGGCCGCTAGACTACAAGTCCAAGTAAAGACTACAAACACAATACCTACATACTGCAACTGTTCGTCACCCTTCAAATACCCCGCCAAATCCAGCACAGATTCTAGCAACCCGCCCGCAAAAAGCACCCCTCTCCAAATCCATGCAAAATCCCCCGTCTGAACCTGAACATCCCCAGACGGTCTCTGGACTGGAATTCTCACTGCCGTAGACTCCGCATTGCTCTCCTTCAGGCGGCTAACTTCCCCCTCCAACTCCTCGATTCTCCCCGCCTGCTCGACGAACTTCCCCTTAACTTCCTTCAGCAATGCAATCTCCAGGGCCTGCTCCACGACCTTCCCCTTGACTTCCTTAAGTGCGGCTATCTCCTTGTCCTGGAGCTCGAGCCGTCCCAGGACAGTTGTGAGGGTTTCTTGACATTTCAGCAGCTGCTCAGCAGTCGTTGTCGATTCGGAGGACGCAATGTTGATAGTTATGGGTGCTATTATCGTACACTTATATTTTAAGAGGTAAATAGGCGATAAATAAATCAGGACAAACAATCACAATTTCTGTTACCTTCCTCCTGGAAATTGGGAAATGGGAAGAAAACACTTTACAACTCAACCAACGCAGATCTATTCCCCATCTGCCCTAAAGGCAGGTACATGCTCCTCCTCCTCCACCTCCTCGTAATCCTCCTCCTCCTCTCCCTCCCAACAACAACATTTTCCTCTCCTCCTGCCCCACCTGCTGCTGCCTCTCCCTCCTCACCCTCCGAAGTCCAAAAATTGCTCGCCTGGGCGAAGCAAAATGGAGCATATACACACCCTTCTCTCGTGTTTCGTGATGGGGGCATGTTTGCCGACAACGGACCAATAAATGAAAACGAAGTCATAGCTTCAATACCCACGTCCCTCGAATATCCAGTTAACAACCGCACGCTCGACGAGTTCGCCTCCGCGTTCATCTCTTCCCGTTCAGACCCTTCAAATTTCCACCACCCGTACCTCTCGTCTTTGCCAACGACGTGCCAGAACTTCGCTTGCATGTCACCTGACCCTACCATCTTCACTCTCCTAGGGGCTCGGAACGCCGGCATTGAATCCGCTCATCCCGTCGAGGCGAGCATCATCACATCTCGGTGGTTCGGCACCGGCCTCCAACCCATAATGGATCTATTTAATCACGATCAGTCCAACCCCACGCAGTTCGTCAAGCTCAACACGGCCACGAATCGATACGAACTCAGAGCGACGCACCTTCACCCACAGATGTCGCAGGTGTACAATTTCTACCTCGACCGAAATGTTTTGACAATGTACAGATTATACGGGTTCTTGGACACGTCGAGAGAACTTGACTGCTTGACGATGCGAGCTTTGCGAATAGGTAATCCAGTGCAAAGAGTCGCTTGTATAGCCTACGCAGATGATGGGGTCACATACAAGGACATGGCGGATGAAATTCTGAAGGCTGTTGAGTACGACGATTTTGCCATGATCAAAGGGGCGGCGCAGTGGATTGACAGAAATTCTAACTTTGATCTCTAATAAATGATGAATATGCAAACGAATCAACAAAAAACACAAAAGTATTGTTCGTTCGTTCTCCAACACATTCATCGCAAAATTGTTAAAAGGCCCACAACGTCAATCCCTGCGTTTTTTCGGAGTACGCACTTCCTCATCTCCACCACTTCGAAGCCGTACTCGGCCGCCAGCTGCACTATGTACTCCTCTTTGTGGGAGAATCGAGCGAACGTCTGGCAGATATAGTTGTACTTTCCCCCCTTGTCATCCTCGAGCAGCTCGACGCTGAAAGCAAACACTGCGACGCAAAGGAGGAGACGTTTATAGCGTTAGAAATGTTAAATACTGTGCCTTTTTCCTCGGCGCCTTCACAGCTCTCACCTCCGTTCACCCCCAGGCTCCCCTTGACACCCTCGAAGATCCTCTCCAAGTTCCCGAGGTACACGAAAACGTCGCACGCTATGACGAGGTCGAAGGGCGCCCTCGACCTGACCCCCTCGATGTTGAAGCAGGTCTCGATGTCGTGGCAGAAGCACTCGTCGTAGCAGCCTCTCTCGTTCGCCTTGACGAGCATTTCTGGGCTCAAATCAACCCCGAGGAAGGAGCCTTCTTTCCCCAAAAGCCCCTTGAACCTTAGTCCGCTGAGGCCCGTTCCGCAGCCCAGGTCGAGAATGCTAGAGTATTCTCTCTCCCCTCCCCCCTCCGCACCGTCCTCCGGCCTCGCTCCGTCCGCGCTGACCAGCGTTTCCCTCAGCAGTTGCGGGGTCTTGTAGTGCAGCTTTTCGACCAGCGTGTGGTCAAAGGTGGGCGCAAAGCCCTTGTACAATCCCACCACGTATTCCTTCGGGCACCTCTCCACCGCCCCCTCGCCCCCCTTCTCCACGGTTGCTAGCCAAAACTTGGCCTTGCTGTGTAAACCCTTGGGGTCCCTGCCGGTGTCGGCAATGACCTTCTCCATAACCCTGACCACCACGCCGTAATGGTACTTGCACCGCTCCTTGTTCCTTCTCCGGAAGTACACTCCAAGCTCGTAGTGCCTGTTCACGTCCTGGTCGCTTATTGTGTTCTGGATATTCTCGTAAGTGGACTCGTCGCAGTTCTTGGACGAAGTCAAGTACAGCACCAACGCTTCCAAATTGGTCGGGTCGATTTCCAGAGCGGACTCCAAAGCTGTTCGCTTCTCTTCCAATGCGCTGTCGCCGTCGCCCATGAGCCTCGCCAGCGCTATCCTAAGTGTAGCGTCGTCGGGGCGGAGCGCTATGGCGTCCCTGGCGAGCTCAAGGGCCCTCGACCTGTTGGCTACGGCATCGCGATTCGCCAGTATGATCGCCAACAGCGATTTCGCTCTGGCGTGCTGGGGGTTGAATCCAATGAGCTGAATAGGACGCGTGCGTTAGTAGCAGCAAAAGCGGCCCCCTGAACATGCCTGACATTGCGCAAATTGCCCCCACTTTCTGACAGGTAAGAACTAAGAACCAAGAAACTCACCTTCTCGAGCGTCGCGACCCTCTCGTCGCCAAGACCGCTCATTTTTCGGGCGGATGTCCACAGGTCCGATCCTGTTTCTTCGGACATCGTTCTGCAATAGGGTGTTCTTAGGCACCTTGATTCCAGACGAGTCTCTCTTGCTAAGTCGTTATTAGAACCTTATTATTTATTACCACCGACTACGCCGCCTGGTCACCGTCAAATGGCTGTGTGTGACTTGAAGCCTTCTTCTTGTAGCGAGAATTTCAACTGGACTGGAACAAATTTGCAGGCCGCACAGGGTCTGATTGCAATCACGTTCTCCAGGCTTTGGGGATCAGGAGCCTGTTCTGAAAAGGACACATACCTTGCTCTTCCCATAAAATTGAACGATCGAATTGGAAGTCAAGCACGCACACCGCCGCCACCCCCTTTTATCTCTTCTCTCCTCCACGGCACCCTATCCCGTTTGAGACGTGGCTAAAAACCAACTCTTCCCCTCCTCCGAACCTCCCCTTCGACTTCTCCTCCACCCAACAAAAGCCAGCACCCCCAAGAAGAACATGAAGCTGTTCCAGCTCACGGTGCCCAACCCGAAGGTCCCCCAGTTCTTGTCCCTCCTCGACACTGAGTTTGGGCTGGGCGACAACCTAATGACGATGGAATCTTTCAAGTCGACCTTGATACAGTTCCGAGTGGAGGACGATCACGTTCACTTTGTGCTGACTGAGCTCCAGGCGCTGGGGTTGGGCATAAGCTTTGGGTTCTGTGACGTCCTCGACTTGAAAGCGTCGACGACGGTCCCTGCAAAGGCCTTGCGTCAGGAGGCGACGATCCAAAGCACGGAGGCCTTGGCTCCTAGTCAAATATATAGCAATATCGTCAAGAAGGCCGTCCTGACTGTCGACACTGTCATAATCATAGTCATGTCGGCCGCGATGGCGGGAATTGGGCTGGCAATAAACAACAGCCTGTACATCTTGGCCGGTTCTCTGCTCTCGCGCCTTATGGGACCTGTCATGGGCGCCAGCTACGGTCTGGCAATTTTGGACAAAGAGGTGAGTGACAGCGAGCCTTTACACCTACAGCCACGCAATTCTAACTCGTGAACGCCACCTTCTTCACGTACCTCCCTTCTCTCTTACACGTCACAGCTCTTCACGGCTGGGGTTAGAAATTTGACCATCGCCCTGTCGATCATAATAGGAATCGGTTTCTTGTTGGGGATTAGTTTTGCGCCCTTTGCGGAAACTTTGCTTTGGCCGACGGACGAAATGGCCACGAGGGGTGTTTATCTAGAAATGATGTTTGGCGCGATCATTGCGGTCTGCGGAGGTGCCAGCGTCGCCATCGCGGAGAGTAACGAAGACCTGAGTAGCGTGGCCGGCATTGCAATCTCGTCTGCACTGGTGCCGCCTGCGGTGAATTCTGGTTTATGCTTCTCATTCCTGCTCGTCGGAGATTACTTCTCCGACAACGAAATCGACCAGTCTGTGTTCTTCAGGATCGCGACGTCTTCCCTCTTCATTGTAGTAATCAACTGTTTCTTCATTTACGCAACTGCCTTCGTGGTTTTCAAGCTCAGGAGTTCCAACTCGAAGTTCCTGTTCAAGAAGCTCGAGAAGAATCCGCTGAAGAAGCTTGAGAAGAAAAGGCGAGACTCCATTCTGCTAGGCACGGCCAAGATGGGTGACACTCCAGGAAAGATAAAGTAGCGTAAATATTATTCATTTGACAAAATCAGTAAAACGTTGAATCGTTCAGTCCGTCCCCAACTGTTTTTTCAGATCCTTTATCTCTTGCTTCAGCGCGCTAATGGCCGCCGAGTCCTCGTCCTTCTTCACGGTGTTCTGTATCTTTTTCATGTTCTTGGCGTATTCCAAGCTTCCCCTCGTCTCCTGCGCATTGCTCCCTGCAGGACTCATGTTGACAAACATCAGAGTCTTGCTGGTGCCTCCAAGACTGTCCTGCATCACTCTCGTCAGGATGTTGTTCCTGTAGTTGACGAACTTGGGTTTGCCGTTCTTGTCGACCTCCCCAAGACTCGAGACCACCATACCCAACGCCATCAGGCTGTTGTTGATTGCGTTGGCCTCCTCGAGCTGCTGGCCCTCGACCATGCTCTTACCGGTCCTTTCCGAACCAGCCAAGTCGATGATATTCAACTTCCCCCTGAAAGTCTTCTTCGTGGTGTGGTTGAAGTTTTCCGTGTAAATGATGAAGACTGAGTGGCTCCTGCTGCTTTCCTTGTTCATCTCGGTGGCGTGGACGACGCGTCCCTTGTTCGCTTCGTTGAACCAACCTAACATCTGCTCCATGTTAGTCGCCTCCTTGTTCATGATTCCCTTGACGACCACGCGCCCCTGGGCGTTCATCCCAGGCTCCAGCTTTGGGGCGTTGGCGAGGGCCTTCTTGTTGCTCGCGTTGTCCATGATGTAGAAGAGATCTCTGAGCTCGTCGCAGTAGATTTCCAAGAACTCGCAGCTGACTTTAATCGTCGCCTGATTTTTGGCCCTCTTCGTCTCGACTTCGCTGAACAAGTACTCCACGAATCTTCTCGTCAATCCCCAGTTCGACTTGACGTCGTCCTTTCCACTCATGGTCCAGGTCTTACCGGCTCCCGTCTGGCCGTAGGCGAAGACACAAGCACTATACCCGTCCAAAGCGCTCTCCATCATACCACAGCACTCGTCGAAGATGTGCTCCTGGGTGGTGTTGGGCCCGAACACACTGTCGTACTGGAAGGTCCGCTTCGACTCTTCCGTGCCGCCAAAAATCGTTGTCAGACTCAGAGAGATCTCGTCTTCGTATTCGCACTTGACGGAGTCACCGGCTTCGATCTCCTTCTGGCTAGGCGGTCGGATCCTCGCGTAGACCCTGACCTTGCCCTTCATGTCCTCAAGCTTGTTGTGGAGCTTCTTCTTCTGCGCTAAGACCTCTTTATACTGGTCCTCGTAGAAGTCACGCTTCTCTTGGTTGACTCTGCTTGCCTCCTCCGCCTTCTCGACTCGGTCCGCCACCATCTGAATCTCCGCCTTCTCGGCCTTGAGCTCCTCGATGATTTTGGTGAGATCGGCCGCCGCTGCGACGAGCGAAACGAATAGCATGAAAGGTCGTGTTGTAGGCGTTAGAAACGGTGCTGGAATTGGTAGCGGTGGCGTCGATTCCTCGTAGTTTTGCTTCTTCCTCGCACATTTCTCACCTGTTTCAACGGCCTGCTGCATCTCCTCGTCCTTGGCCTCGAGCGCCGCGTTATGCTCCTCGGCCAACCCATCTATCTTGCCTTGCAGCTCGCCAACAAGCGCGTCCAGCTCCTTGACGTGCGCTTCGCTGGACTCATTCTCGTGCTCTAGATCTTCCCTCGTTTTGATGGCCTCGGCTAGCCTGGCCTGGGCCTCTCCGGCCTCTTGCACGGCCTTCTGCATCTGTTCCTTCAGAGCATTGAAGTCCGACGCCGGCACAACGTCCTGCGATTCGCTGGCAGACTTCACCTGCTGCAATTCCTTGGCGCAGTCCTCGAGCTGCTTCCGAACGCCGATCAGATCGGAGGAAATCTTCTCCTTCTCCGCCTTGCTCTCTTCGTCCTTGTGCTCAAGCTCGCCCTTCAGGATGCTCATCTCACCAATAGTTTCCTCGAGCTTGTCTTTGCTGTCCTCAAGCTCTTGGTCCTTGGCCTCGATATTCTGCTTGAGCTGACTCAGTTCCTCCTTCATGGCGGCGACTTCGTCGTTGCTCATGCTCGAGTGCGCCTCGGCGGCGCCGACCTCCTTCTCGAGGTGAGTGCCAAGGTCGTTAAGCTGTTGCTTGTGGACGTCGCTCAACTTGCTCAGGCTCTCTTTGTTGTTCTGCTTGAGCCGTTTCTTGGCCTCCCTTCGCCTCGCCGCCTGCTCCTTCTGAAGCTTGATCCTCTTCTTCAAGAGCACCCTCTGTCGCTCTTTCTCATTATTCTTCTCCATGTTTGCCTTCTCCTGGTCTTTCTGGAACTTTTCTAGCAGCCGCTTTGTCTCCGCCTCGGCTTGCCTAGCCTCCTCCTCCTGCTGTTGCTCCGCCGCCTCTTTTTCCGCCTGGATGCGCGCGTCATTGGCAGCCTGGAGGATCTTCTTCTTGGCGACGGCAGCGGCGGCCTCGTTAATGGCCTCCTGCTTCAGACGGTTCAGCTCCTCCTCCTGCTTGAGCCGCTCTAACCTGGCCTCCTCCTCGTTCTCCCTCCTCTCCTGCTCCAACTTGGCCTCGAGCTCAACTTTCAACCTTTCCTCCTCTTCCTGCAAAGCTCTCAGCGTCTTCTCCTTCTCCTCCTCGGAAGCCTTGTTCTTCTCGAGTTCCTTCTCGCGGTCTTTTCGTCGCTTCTCGAGTTTCTTTTTGAGCTTGGCTTTCTTTTTGTTGCGCTCCTCCTCGAGCTCGACGGACCGCTTCTTGGCATTCAGCTCGTGATCTTTCTTCATCTTGTCCATTTCTGACAAGGCGCGCTGCTGGGCCAATTCGGCCTCCTTCTCGGCATTCGCCGCAGCGGAATCTTCCTTTTCTCGCAGCTGTTTCAGGCGCTCGTTCTCTTCCTCCTTATTCTTCAGCTCCAGGCGCCTCCTTTCTTCGGCGAGGACCTGCTCGAGTTTTTCCTTTTCGGCCAATTCCTCCTCTAGCAATTCGGCCTCGGCCTTGCTGGCGTCCTCTTTGCTGGCTTTCTTCTTCCTCAGAGATGACTCCTTCTTCTTACGCTTGGCAGCTAGCCGTTCTTTGAGCTTGGCCTCCTTCTCGGCCCTCAACTTCTTCATCTCGGCCTCGAGGTTTCTCTGGCTCTCTAGCGCCGCCTCGCGCATCCTCTTAGCATCCTCAGCCTGGTCTTTCTGCATCTCGGAGATTGCTTGGGCGCCTTTGATCTTTCCATTTCGCTCCTCCAAGTAAGCCTTGCTCAGTTCATCCTTACGTGAGAGCTCCTCGTCAAGCATCATTCGCTCCAATTCGTCCTCCTGAACTCGCATCTCGGCCTCGAGCGCCCCCATCTCGCCTTTCTTCTCGTCATCTGAGCTCTTCTTATTGTTGAGGTCGGCGATCTTGAGAGCCTTCTTCTTCGCCAGCCTGTCCTTCAGCTTCTTTCTCGCCCTCGCGTTCTTGAGGTCGATGTCTGCCTCGAGGTGCGCAATATTCTCGCTGTGCTCGTTTCGAATTCTATCTATGTCATCGTGCAGAGTCAAGAAGAAATCGTCGGATGCCTTGATTTCCATGCGGACCATGTTGACCGCTCCATTATATTTAGCGGTCTCGTCAGTGATGAGCTTCTTCATCTCTCTCTCGTTGTCGTGCTCCAGGTCGTTCAAGGCCTCCTCTTCTTCCTTCTTCAACATTTCCTGGGCCGAATCGCTAGTGCCATTGGACTCGCTCTCTCTCTTGGCCCTCCTCGCCTTCAAGCGCTGCATCAGAAGTTCCCTCTTGCGCCTCTGGTCGCTCTCCAAGTTTCTCTTCATTTCGGTGAGACTGCGATCGTGCTGATCCTTGATGCCGTTGAGCATCGAGTCGTAATCGTTGGCCTTTTTCTCTTCCTCCTCGTTGTGGTCGCGAAGGGCTTTGATGCGCGCCTCGATGTCAGCCCCAGTAAGGTGGAGCAACTTCATCTCGTCCTGAGAGTACTCTGCGTCTAGGACCTCCATGGCTCCCTCAATCTCGGACTCGCTTTTTCCTCCTTCCTCCATCTCCTCGCGACGCCGCTCCTTACGCGCCTGCAGCCTCGACTTGAGCCTATCGCGCTGCCTCCGCTGCTCAGCGTAGAGCGAATCAGATAGGAGCATGATCTCCTTCTCGTGCGCCTTCTTCATGTTGGCCAGACGCGCTTCGAAGTCTTCCTCGAAACCCTCGGCGTTCTTCTGCCTCAAGAACTCGGCAGCAGTCGCCCTGTCCATGTCTGCCTTGTGCATCATTTCCAAGGAGTTATAGAGCCTATCCTTCTCGTTGTTGTGGCCATCGATGATATTCGAGAGCGTGCTTTTCCTCGCCAACTTGGACCCGGGCGTGGCCGTAGTATTGTCGACAGTAGACAACTGCACGTGGAGGTTCTTGCTCTTGTTCCTCATGTCCTTCGCAAGTTCACTACGAGCTTGCAACTTAGCCATGGTCAGCTCCTTGTATAGGCTGATGAAGTCGTTGTCGTGCTTTTCCTTGAGCGCGAACAACTCCTCCCAGAACATCACCTTGGAGGCATAGAGAGTGGCGTGGCGAGCCTTCTCACCGACCTCCGCAGCGGCCCAATCTCCGTCGAAGTGCGAATCGATAGCCTTTTCTTCCGCTTTGCAGAGGTCGTCGAGCTCCTTCAACTCTCCCTCCAGCATTGCTTCAGAATCTCCGGAAGCTCCGTGCTCTTGTTGATGGATGAACTTCTTCTTCGTGAGGTCTCGTTTGAGATCCGCCTTCTGCCTGTCCATCCTGTTGAGCAGCTGCACCTTGAGAGCCGTGAGCTCCCGTCGCGTAAGGGCCCTCAAGATGTCTTCGTCGACGATATTCCCGCGCTCCTTGCACATGATCTCCTCCACAGCTTGGAAACTACGCCTAGTCGAGCGAATTTGCTTCTCAAGGTAGTCGGTGGTGCAGCGAGAAAATCGTTCGAAGTTCTTGGTCGCTCCGGACACCTCGTTCTCCGGGGCGTTCTTGAGTTTAAAATTCGCCTCCATGATTCGCTTCTGCGCCGCGAGGGAGTTGGCGAGGTGCTGTCTCCTAATTCTGTCGTTGTCATCGAGGTCCTGCTTGACAATTTGTTGATAACTCATGTCAACCCTTTTGAACGCCGCGAGTTCTTCCTCTGGGGAAATATTCCACTTCGCCTCGTGGCGAGCCTGCATGGCTGCGACTTCTTCTTCCATTTGAGATTTGGCCCTCTCAGTCAGCAATTCGGTGGACTTCGCGTCCTGCTCGTGAGTGGCCTTCATCTTCTCACTAATGACGTTCTGATCCAACGCCTTATTGTTCTTCACGAACCACTCGAGGAGCGTGGCAAGGTTTTCAAATTGACCGGCGCGCTGCTCGTCGTGGAGCTGCTCCTTAACGAGGCGGCTGTGGTCTAGGCATCGGATTCGAAGGTAGGCAATGTCCTGCCTTCGCAACTTCACCAGCAGCTCGTGATCCTCGGGGCTGTGGTCAAGATTTTGAAGAGCCTCGAGTTCTGTCTGCTCTTGCTTCTTGAGATCCTCTTCGGCGTCCTTGGCAAGCTTCTGGAGTTTGACCATCAGCTGCGACGAGCGGAGCGAAGTGGAGCGGAGTGGCGCGAAGCGGAGCGAAGCGACGAGTTGGAATTCTGTAGTGAGGTACGTCGACATCAAGTTGACGCGCCTTCTCGCCTTCTCACCTTCTCCTTCTCGTGGCCTTGCAGAGAGAGCAACTTCTCCCGCACGACGCGTCGCATACGCACAACACCTGAGAGCTTGCGCGTCGGTGTCATGGCGTTGGTGATGGATTTCATAGTTTCTTTCTGTTTCTGTGAGACGGGGTCGGCAGATCTGGTGCCATCCTCCTTGCCGTATTCGTCGTGGATTGACCGGACGGTGTCCCCGTCCCCGAGAACTGGCTGCACCTTGTCTCCTTTCTTGGGAATGAGGCAGCTGCGGATGCAGTAGCCGAGGATTAGACCCAGAAAGATGCTTCCGGCGGCAGACCCCGCAATGATAGAGATGTAGTCCGAAACGGAGCATGTCTCGCACGCCTCGCACTCCGGGCAGCTACTAGATACAACGTAGAAGCTACAATCTTCGCATCCACAGTACATATTAGCTTCCGCCTGTCGCGCCCAGAGCATAGTAGGTGACTCAGTTGGTGCCACCGTGGGCGAGTTGGTAGGGGACAGTGTGGTGGGACTCTGGGTGGGAGAAAGGGTCGTGGGAGCTTGGGTGGGGGCGATGGTGGGGGAAGCTGTGGGGGCGATGGTAGGGGCGATGGTGGGAGCTTGGGTGGGGGCGATGGTGGGGGAAGCTGTAGGGGCGATGGTGGGGGCGATGGTGGGAGACAAGGTGGGGGCGATGGTGGGGGCGATTGTGGGGGCGATGGTGGGAGACAAGGTGGGAGACTGGGTGGGAGCCGGGGTGGGGGCATGGTATGTGACAAATTGCAGATGATTGACTGTGGTGAAGGTGGTACCGCTGTCTGACGTCAAGATCTGCGCCGTAATTATGCCTTCGACACTTCCGCCGGGCGAAGGGTTGAAGTATTGGGAATTGGCGTCAAAGTACGTTTCGTAGGGGGCCTGTGTATCCTGCAGCACGAGCATCTCTCCAGCGTCAGAGGAGCCGTCGGTGATCTGCATATAGAAAGATATCTGTTCCACGGCGTCCATTGCGCCATCAGCCTCCCCGGAGCACAGAGCGAGGCCAAACGAGGCTCCTGAGCCATTATCGATCTGCGAGGGGTCGGGGGTGAGCATCGATCGGTTGGTAATTGAAAATAAATTTTGAGCCTCACCTCGAGGACGTAATCGTCCGCAAGACCGTCCTCGGTGCCGTCCAAGGGGTCGATGTCCCAACAGAGCTGGATCTGTTCAACCGCCAAGGTCGTCACTGAAGACTGCGTGTAAACTGTTCCGTCGTCCATTTCTACGGTGACGTACATCTGTGCCGACGTGTCCGCCGAGTCGATAATGTAGGTTGAAGCGCTGAAGAAGGTGGAGTATTGGTAAGTACCGGTCGATCCGGAGACAGCAGCAAGCTCTGTGTTGGTGGACAGCGCCGAAGTCCTGATGTAGAACTTGACGTTCTTTATGGTGCACGCGTCGCTGGTGGAGGACGTGGTGCATCCTCCCGCAGTGCTGTCCAAGGTGACCTGAAACAACACGTTGCCCGTAGCCGTAGAGGACGGGGACGCGATCGTTATGCTGTCCATGGACGCTAGGGCGTCGGTAACTTGCGATGAGGAGAGGACGTACGCGAATTTGAAGGTTTTAGAGGCTCCAGCGGAGATCGCGTCGTAGTGAAAACCGAGGTTGATAGCCTTGTCGTCTCGCCAAGGATTTGTAGAAGTGTAGGCTTCCCAGGTTGTGTCTGACCAAGGCCTCGAAGGGTCTTGGTTGTTGAAACCAAAGGTGCCAGCGCGGCAGTGGGAGTTAATCGTAGCGAGTCCTCCATAAAGGTTCGTATAAGTCGTGCCGGTAGAAGCCACGAGACACAAATTCTCAAAGTCAGACGACGAACGACCAGATGGATCACCACTCACGTACCGCTGATACTCTACCCAGTTATCAGTTTGGAAATTGCCCGTGTGGGGCTGTTCCTGGTCAGGATCTACGGTTCTCATGTAGTAAAAATCAGTAATCTCATCAACACCCGTATTCGTTACTGTCACGGAGGTCGTGAAGTAGAGATCGTCGCCGTCGAATTCAGTCAAGGCGCTATTATTTTGGGTGGGGGCGGAGGGTCGGAGGAGGGAGTTAGTGGGCGGAGGGATGTGGGGAAGGGATGATGTGTGAAAAAAACATCCTCACCTTATCCTCATATCTCCAGCTGATCCAATCCAGAGAGCGCTTTGAACTGGGGATGAGGTGTTAATAAACTTTTGTATCTATGTTAAGACATTTGAAGGACGTAGTGTTGTGCCTTCGTCGCTCACCTCCACTTGTACCAGAACCATCACTCATAATCTCAATACTATCTGCGTCTATTTGGTTCGAACCTGAAATGAGACCTTTGTTGTCATACGTTACGGTCGAATCACCGTCGGTCCAGCGAGTTACGAAACCTTCAACGGGGGAACCAGGGACGAAGTAGTCTCCTGAGAAGGGGGAAGGCGGGGGAGGGGGGGGGGGGGGAGTTAGGGGGATACAATGGGAAACAGAAACAACGTTTTGACAAACAAGGGAACCAACATTAACACGTGAGGGGGGATGTCGATCAAACGTTTCGCAGCCGCTACGAGCTTACCTGCGTAGTTAGGGCTACCTTGACTCCATCCGTCAGCCCCGTAATCTACGATGAAACCCAACCTTTCCCCCGCGTACTGTTCGAAGTTAGTGGGGCAGTCTGTCTGCTGCGTGCTATCTGCTGGGGCGTTTTCGGAGGTACCGAAGGAACCTTCGAGGTGGATGCCGACTTTAATTAGGGTCGATTGGAGCATTATTCCGCCGCTTGAGCACATCCCGGGGCCCCAGGTTGAGGAGGAGGCGCAGTAGGAGCATGAGGGGTCTGTGTTGGAGAGGGTTGTGGGGAGGAGGAGGAGGAGGAGGAGGAGGAGGAGGATTAGGGGAAGGATTGATGGAGCGGAGAGGGGAGACATCGCGTTGTGGGCGGCGGGGGGGAGGGATTGGGGAGGGGACTGGCAGACTGTTCGTAAGTAAACGTTGATAGTTGTCGAATCGTGGAGTGTGAGTGGGGATAGATTGGGCCGGTAGTGGGGGTTTTTTGATCCTGGGGATTCGACACTGAATGGATTCAGCCCCCTTGATAATCCAATGCCCTCTCAATCTTCCAGACATTTGTATCAGTGATAATAATAATAAATTAGTCATCAGAACGTGCTTTTGATCGTCTTTGGATATTCTAGTTCTGTTCGTTCGTATCATACTATATACCTACGTGCTCTCTAAGCCGGTTGTCGTATTCTAGAGTAATTAGTTGCCTGCAGTACCCTCCATTTCGTGGGGTGGTCCGTGGAGTCATAAAAAGGCACTAATAGTCGTCATTTAAAGTCATTTAAAGCCATGACTAGCAATAACAATAGTAGCGATAGTAACGTGCCGTCCCTTGAAGCCACTAGATCCCTCCTAACCGAGCTCGACTGTCACACAGTCTTTGCTACTGCTATACTTACTGATCCGTCAACATTGCCTACACCATTAGACATTGATTCAATGAGTGAGAATATAGCTATGGTATCAGACGGACTTAACTTATTACAAACCTTCGTGGGGACGGATGAGAAGGGGAATTGGAAGAAGGGAGAGATGGCGAAGGCTATGACCAAGTTGGCTATGGCTGGGAGCGTTATGAGGGGGAGGTAAGAGGATAGGTGTGAGGGGAGAGGGGAGGGGAGGGGGGGAATGGATGTGGAACAAGGGGCGTCTATGGTGGGAGGGAACGTCTGTGGAGGGAGGGAACGTCTATGAAAAGCGGGATGTCTGGAAGGAGTAAGGAGCTGGCACAGCAAAGCGGAACCGCCCAGGCAACCGCTTTTCACAGGCAACCGCTTTTCACAGGCGACCGACAGACACACACACACACACTCTCTCTCTCTCTCACACACACACACACACCCCATCACACACAGGGAGATAGCTAAAATAGTCTCCTCGTCATGGGGGTCTACAGACCTGGCTTCAAAGAAAAAGAGGGAGAGGTCGTACCTCTCTGCCCTGCTCTCCGACTCAGGAGGCGCTGAGGTCGACGCTAAGAAGGCCAAGCTCAATGCCGAGAAGATGGCGGACGAAATCCTCACGAACGGCGAAGTAGGAGAGGAGGTCTTCACGGTTTTCTACGGGAAGCTAAAGAGCATCAAGGAGTACCACAGCAAGGCTGGGTCATCGTCAGTTTCCTCCAGAGTCGATGACGACGCCCCGAGCGACGGCCTCGAAATGCTCAACGCCATGAGCGGGAAGTCCACCAAGAGGAAAGGCAGGCCTGACGTCGACGGCTTCGACCTAACGGCGCTCGTGCAGGCTAGCATCACGCCTGAGTCTTCGACGAGCGTAGAGTCAGGTGCTAAGAGGCTCTTCAATTTCAGCGGGGAGGAGGTCTTCGGAAAGTACCTCGACCTTACGGAGAGTCACCTCCAGTCCCTAAATATATCCAGCGTCTTCTCCCCCCCCTCTGAGAAGGGCTCGGCGGCTTCTCAGCCCGTGGGTTACAGCCAGTATCTCAATTTACTCCTCTCCTCATCCGCGAACGACGTGACGTTAAACCTCCCCGGCGGCGTCGAAGAGAAGATAAAGAACAGGAAGAAATACATCAAATGGCTCAAGACCCTACACGATTACCTTGAGGCGTTTTTAGGTAGGACTATGCCTCTTCTTGATGTGGATGTTGAAGTTAAGAAGGTTGCGGGTGAAGCGTTAGATAAGGTTTGGTCTGAGGGGGAGGCTAAGAGGTGGGGAGCTGACGAATCCGTGGGGAGCGCTGAAGACGATTCCTTCGACGTTAATGAGTTCAAGACGGCGAAGGAATTGGCGGACAAACTAGGGGGAGATGGGCTTAAGAAGCAGCTCGGGAAGCTGGGGATGAAGAGCGGAGGAGATGTCAAGCAGAGGTCGGAGAGGCTCTTCGCCTTGAAGGGGAAGAAGGTGAGCGGGG